>CAXKVY010002127.1:0-27820 GCA_964058915.1 Tetropium fuscum
ATCCTTCTAATTAAAAGAGCGGTAATTGACTCTTCTTTTGTTGATAATTTGATAAACATTTTTGATCCTTCTAAGAGAGACGTGATTGGAGACTTTCCTTTTCCTAAAGTTCTTTTTGTAGCTTTTATAACTAAATTAAAACCAGATTAATTATGTTATGACAAGGCCAGTAATAGAAATTATGCCTTGAGAGACAGTGTGATGTTTATGCCTTTTTCTTTCTTCTAGTTATTGACATTAGTTACTAACTGACTGAATTACCAAGATTCACTCAGGTCACTCTAGAACTTTGTTCAAGGTAATTCTATAATTCTAATTTTCAGGTTTTACAAGTAACTGGTCTCTGTTTCGTATTTCAATTATTTTCAACTTGATAAGCAGTGGTAAAACGATAGACAAAACTTTCTGAAAGGGTCAGTATAGGAATGACGAAATTCACGGATGCTTTATGCACGCTTGAAAGCAATGAACCAACAGCAAAGCTGTGGGTTCTTTATTTTCGAATGGTGACACTGATGAAGCAATTTATCCAAGCAGAACGGACAGGCGATTGGAATTTGCATTTGGACGCCATCCAGAAAATGCTTCCATTCTTTCACGCAGCAGGCCACTTCTTTTATGCGAAGTGCACACAATTATATCTGCAAGATATGCTGGAAATGGAGAGGAAAATGGACCCACTTGAGTACGATAAATTCACAAAAAAGGGATACTTCACCATCCGGCACACTAACAAATTTTGGTTCGATATATGGTCAGATATGACCATTGAGCAAGTACTGATGAAATCTATGAAAAGCTATGGAGGGCTCATCCGAGGACGTGGTATGACTGACAGTGTACTCTCTCGATGGACATTAGGCATGGTGTATCTACATAATATCTGCCATGAAGTGGAAACATACTGCTAGGTTACCACTGCAACAACTCAACAACATATTGACAAGCAACAACATGTTGACATGCGACCATCTCGTGTCACCAGAGATGAATTAGATATTGAAAAACTCTGTAGATCGTTTGCACAGCACTCTCCATTCCTTACAACAGATTTCATTATGTCCATCAGCAGTGGTCTGGTTGGAGAATCTAGTGTCAACAGCCACATGGCTCTAGAGATTGGGAGAGAATCGATGCTAAAGATGGTTGGCCAGAACTTCCAGGAAGTGAAATTCAAACGTAAAAGCAATGTGGTGTCCCTTTCTTCAGCTGTACGAGCTATAACTGTTGGCAATAAACTGTTGGTCCTCTAACACTGTTTCACAGGTTGTGTTTCGTAAAACAATCGGATAAGGAATTGCGAAACAAATAAACTTTTGAACTTTTGTTATAATCATCGTTCACACTTCTCTTTTTATTTTTTAACATCATAAAAGTACAGGGCTTCGATAGTATAATCAGGGTCAAAATTCATTTAAGTTAAAAAAAATGATAAACTGAAAATGATAAACGCATGCTGTGATGTATAAAGTTACTGGACTATAGTGTTCCATAGAAATATTCTCCCACTCAATGCATTCTGAATTTTCTAATAGAAAGTAATCATAAAAAAACATTAATTTACATACCTTGGAAGGGGACATCTTTGGTATAATTGACCTACGTACATCACATTTTCAGACCCATTATATATATTGGCATCCACTAAAAACCCAATGAATACATCCATCATGAAAATTTGCTTTATTAAAGTTTCAGATTTCATCCAATCGAAAGTGAAATTTCTTCTTTCGTCGTCGCTCATTTTAAATAAACTTGGAACTGTTGGGAGTCTGGCTCTCTTTAAATATTTATAAATCACTGTCAGTCCTTGTTTATTAATTGCATCTAGAAAATCATAAATATTTATAACAAATCGGTATTAAGTACAACTCTGCTGCCGTTAAAACTAATAACATATATTTGACTTATATTCCTATAATATTACCTAGGTACTGTAGAATATACGCCTTTCACAAAAAACATGAATTACTTACAATGAGGAAATGTATTACTTATTATTAGGATTATGGGTCATATGAAAACTCTTATTCTCCTGGGTTTTTTTTTAAGGGGGAGTGGGTTAAATGTTAGTCATAACAGAAAAGTATTACATTACAAAAACTGATTTTATCTAAGGGTCCGAGTCAAGTGTTCTTAGTCGTAAAGTCTATAAGTTGTTTATAATAAATAACTCACTTTAATCCTAGATGTAATAACTCACTTTAATCTTAGGGCATTAGGGACTATGGCTAGTGCATAATGTGAGAAATATATTCTAGCTTAAAACAGTCGTATAGATGTTCATATAGGATACAGACGCACTTAGTAGAGACCAAAGCTATTTAATAAAATAGTCTTCATTCAAGTACAGTGTTTTTCATTTCCATAGCCTAATTTCCAATTGTAAACGAATGCCCAACGATAATTAAAATAAAAGAACAAGCGTCTGCTACAAACGTATATTCTCGACTACCTTACAAAACCTCTACATATTCCTCTCATAGGGCCGTCGAAGCAGCCCTTCAATACTTTACTTAAAACTAAACATTGTTATCGAGACTCTGTCGCCCTGAAGGCAATTAAATACGTCTACCCTAACCCTGATAATAAACATATGGCTCAGCCGGAACAGTCCTATTCTGAAAAGAGTATACACAGGGCGTTAGCGCTTCACCGTTCTTTTTCTTTACTAATAGGATGGGGCTCGAATAAGGAGATGAAGATTCCCGGATTATGTCGTTATCAAGTAGGTCTTGTACTATTTCCCTAACCTTCTCTCTTTCGGAGAAAGCTAACCGGTAAGGCCTATACGTGACAGGTATGTCATCGGTAAGTTTAACGCAAATTTCCGTATCATCAGTTTTCCTCACCTCATTAAGGTTGGTAGCAAAACGATCTCGGTATTTATTTACCATATCGAGTAATTTAGCTTTCTCGTCGTGGTCAAGATTATGATCAATGCGGTCTTGAAGATCAGACATCGTAAAATAATTGACAGCATTTGAATTGACCGATAAACATTCGACATTTTGTGGACATTTGTCAGCAGCGCAAGTAACAGCCCTTGCGATCACGCGACCTTTAATATAAAATAGCATTGTTTGAAATGTTTAAGACTGGTACACGTGAAATTTATTTGGCCAGGACCTATTTTGTAAATCTACAAATACATCTCCACAATCCTCAGAGGCATTCAAGGGTATATGCCCTATGTGATGAGGGGGGATAACGGTAGTCTCCTTAGCCCACAGGGTGACTTTGCGAGATGGTAAAGTATCAAGTTCATTAAGTGGAGCCCTATCTACATTAAATAACCTAACTTGTCCTTCGCGTACCACCATAATAACATCAGGATGATTGATAAATGGTTGTCCTACAATGACAGACACTTGTTGGGCCACGTCTGGCACCACGAGTGCTTCAACGGACGCCACTGCTAAATCTACGAATCTACTGCTAAGACGAATAAAAACTTTATGGCGGATCGATATTGAGCCACCCGCAAAACCACTTAAGCATATATGTACAGGGTGAAGATCCAAACCTAGACTAGCGACGTCTGACTCACGTAATAAAACAGCGTGGCTACCTGAGTCCACATAGCCGCGGAAAAAAGATCCATTTATGGAACAATCAATAAAATAACAGGTATTGATATCCTCATTTTTAAATACATATAAATTTAGAGTAGATTGCGACTTGCCACCTTGTTTATCTTGCCTATTATTTCTTGGACAGTTTCGTTCATCATGTCCTAACAGCTTGCACACATTGCACTGAATACGAGGTTTAAAGCACTTCGATGCGATATGGCCACGTTGACCACAATTGAAACACTTTGTCGAGAAACCGTTGTTTTTCGACTTATTTGGGAGATTATTTCTTAAATCACCCGACCCATGTTTCCTCATATGCTTATCTTGTTGACCTTGCTGTTGTTGGCCAGAAGTAGACGGCACACTTGCATGCAATGCAGATAGATATTCCTCGTATAAGGATTCTGGGGTCTCGTATCTCCCGGCTCTTGCTCCATTCTGCACTACAGAGTCGCCGATGCCGTGTATTAAGCAAGAAACCGCCCGCTTACCATGAATATCTCACGTTCTAAGATGTTCCATTTTCTCAAAGTAGTACGTGGTCATTGTTTCGGTCGGTTCTTTTCGTCTGTTGAGCATGGTTTGAAGGAGAGTTGCATAGTCGGTATGGTCGGGAAAACTTCTTTTCACCAACGCTTTCCACTCCTCCCAAGATAAATTATAGTTTTGTAGGCTGTGGTACCAACTTTTTGCCATGTCTACTAGTCTCGTTTGCATGTGGTAAATAGTTGTTATCTCATCCCACTGATTTAACAATCTTAGTTGGTCAATCTTTAGTAGCCATTGGTGCGCCGTCAGATTACTATTTTCTGGCGAGAATTCTGGTATACAACCACTACTGACCTTCAATCTAGGTACTTCCTGCCTGGATTCGGTTGATTGAGGTTGACGACTTAGACTTCTAATCATGTTTTCCAGTCTTCTGAACCTCTCTTCTGTGCTCTCAGGTTCAGGAGTTCTTGCAGATGCAGAGCTGGAACGAGAAGACAAACGTTTTTGTCTAACGTCCACGATACGTGATTCTGGACGTTTCCTTGAATCACTTTCCTCTGCGCCTCTGCGAGATTTTCGATTGCGATAATGTTTTCTATCACTGTCTGCACTCGAACTGGAGCACTGACTGCGAGATCTAGATCGTTTACCCATTGTTCGTGAAACAAAACATAATGCACCAACTAAACAATTAATTAGGCACACAACCACTTTTCGTAGTGACCGGCTACACAAATAAATCGCACAAAGTGTCCAAAAATATAGCACAGTGACACGGAATTGATTATTAATAAGCGGCACGTGAGTTAACCGCACACCTGATCTGTAAACGAATGCCCAACGATAATTAAAACAAAAGAACAAGCGTCTGCTACAAACGTATATTCTCGACTATCTTACAAAACCTCTACATATTCCTCTCATAGGGCCGTCGAAGCAGCCCTTCAATACTTTACTTAAAACTAAACATTGTTATCGAGACTCTGTCGCAATTGCCTGAAGGCAATTAAATACGTCTACCCTAATCCCGATAATAAACATATGGCTCAGCCGGAACAGTCCTATTCTGAAAAGAGTATACACAGGGCGTTAGCGCTTACACAATAATATATATATATATATATATATATATATATATATATATATATATATATATATATATATATATATATATATATATATATATATATATATATATATATATATATATATATATATATATATATATATATATATATATATATATATATGGGTGTTTCTCCACTAATTGGAAAATCGAGTTATCAGGCAAATATTATGTATTTTAAATTATTACTACTGAGTTCTATGTATCACAAACTATAAAATGTTACCTATTCTTGTTGCTCCATAGCACATATAATTGAATTGTATTATAATATTTATTTAATTGTCTTTTAAATACACCAAAACACAGTCCCCTGTCATGTCCCATTCTTAAAATGGCAACTTTAATTGTAAATATTTATTATTGCTATTAAAATTAAGTAATTTAAACAACCACACGTTAAACTACAATAAAGTTAAAGTATTTTTAAATTAGAATCACGAATTTAAAAATATTTTCTATGTAAAAAAATTGTATACGAATATTTTCCTCAAAATTTTAGAACAGTCCCCTGGTCAAATTTAAAATTAGCGCCGAATTCAGTTTTGGCCTAGTAACGGTCATTCTTCGAGTTCAACGGAACGCAACCGGCGCGAAATTTATCTGGATAGTAAGCAATGCTGCCTGGCGGCATTTGTTTCAGTGTCACCACTGTCTTTGAGGGTTGTACACGCGTCTCGGCCGCTTAATTTAACAGTCCACTGGTAAGTAATTTTTTTATCGTTTTTAATAATTAAGTTGGAATAATTTCATAGTTCAATTAATCGGTTAGTATGTCAGTACTTGTGGTCCTTACTTTAACAAAAACTGTGAGTGATTTAGTAATAGACAATTTTCTTTACAAATATAACAGTCCCCTGTGCACAGTCCCCTGTCACTTCGTGACACAGGGGACTGTTTAATCTTCCAGGGGACTGACAGTATGTTGTTTTAGGTAAAGCTGCACAGTGCACAATGCCACCTAAAAAGAATAGTACAAGGGAAGAAATATTAGAGAAAAAACGAATTGCAGAACGTTTGAGATATGAACGACTTAAAAACGATCCTCAAAAACGGGAGGAATTGAAAGAAAAAGAGCGTCGAAAATACCAAGCGAAGAAAGAAAAAGGTACAAGAAAATTAGTAAAAGATATGAATCGCCGTGAGCACAAGGCTGCAAAGAAAAATTGGAAGGACTATTGTGCTACATATCGTTCTAAGAAAAATGCTTTGAAAGAGATTACGAATAATTTTGTTCGAGAAAATACACCTAATTCAGAGACTGAACATTCAACGCCACAGAGACCAGCAAATATATTAAGAGATGCAAGAAAGAAAGATGCTAAAAAGAAGCGCGATAGAATTAACAGAGAAAAGGACCTCAAGATTACTAAATACAAAAAGAAATTAGATACTTATCGAAAGAGAATACAGCGGTTGGAAAAAGTTATAAATTTGAAGCAAAACGTCGACACACCAAACACAAAATTGCAAAAAATGTGTGATACTCCGGAGACACGAAAAGATGTTGTTAAGAAGGCTTTGTTTGGTGAAGTGATAAATGAGCAATTAAAGCAGAATTACGCCAACTTAAAAACCTTTAAAGAAAAACAAATGTTTGGGAAAGTTGTTTCTGGTAAATTAGTAGAGAAATATAAGCTGTGGAGAAACAAGGACAGTGCTCTATCTTACAAGAGAACGGTAAAGGCCGCACATCAGTCAACTTTAGTACCTCATACACATACTCGTAGAGACAGGGTTCCGGATGAACATGTAAACACAGTGCGAAAGTTTTATGAAAACGATAACAACAGCAGAATTGGTGCAGGAAAACGTGAATGTGTGACCAGAAAAGGGGTGAAAAAACAAAAGAGATACTTGTTGGATTCAATCACCAATTTACATCAGAAATTTATAACCGAAAACTTTAAAATCAGTTACCAGACGTTTTGTCGTTTACGTCCTTTCTGGGTAGTTACACCAACAGTTAACGAACGAGATACATGCCTCTGTATAACACATGCTAATATCGATTTAAAACTCTCGGCATTACACAGACAGAAAATTTTACCTTACAATAACCATAACAAGCTATTAGAAAACATATGCTGCAATCGCTATGAGGAGCAATGTTTGTCAAGGAAATGTCTAGGCTGTGTTGACAAGAATCCGATTTACAAAGAGTTTGATGATAACAAATCGATGGAATTTATAAAATGGGTGACTGAGAAGCAAGAATTTCAAGACCCTATATCTAAAAAATCACGAACTGTAACAAAATATCTGAAAAGGACTTTTACAGTTCGTCCCCGTCAATTGATTGCAGATCTGCAAGATGATTTAGAAAACTATCTTCTTCATGAGAGAAATATAATTCATCAATATAAAGCTGTCAAAGGAATAAAAGAAAATCTAAGTGATAAAGAGACAATAATTCACATGGACTTTTCCGAAAATTACTGTACTAAATACAACGAAGAAATACAAGCCTATCATTTTGGAGGATCTCGACTTCAGCTAAGTCTCCATACAGTTGTAGTTTATATGAAAGGATCCACGCAGTGTTACTGCACCGTGTCAAAAAATACCTCACATTCGCCAGCTGCTATATGGGTTCACTTGAAACCAATTTTAAAGTCTTTACCAGCCTCCATTCGCTGTATTCATTTCGTAAGCGATGGACCTGTAACGCAGAACCGAAATTAAACTATGTTTTACATTTTGGCTTCAAGGCTTCATCAACTGGTACCAAATGTTGAAAGATTTTCCTGGAACTATTCAGAGAGCGGTCACGGTAAGGGTGCACCTGATGGGGTTGGGGCTACGTGTAAGAGAACTGCCGACTCTGTTGTAGCTGCAGGAGGTGACATCGACAGTCTTCAATCTTTCGTAAAGATAATCCAGGAAAGATGTTCTGGAGTTTTTATAATTATAATTGATGACGACGACATTAAGAAAATGACCGACGACATTTTGAAGAGCACAGCTAATTTGAAAAGCTTCAGTGGTACCCTCAAAGTACACCAAATAAAAGGTAAAATATCACAAGTACCTTTGGGAATGCAACGTGGTCCTGTCAACCTATCAATGAAAAGTTTAAGCTGCTTTTGTAATGACGAATGCCAGCATTTCGATTTAGGAACAGTATATTATGAACAAAGAGAAAAACTGAATGTCGAGAATATTTACACGGATTCCGAAGGGGAAAACGAACCCGACCCTAACAAACATGAAAAATATGATATTCAGTGCGAGACGAAGTCCAATACCAAGTCCTATTCCGAATGCGAGAATGTTCCTGGCCCAAGTTCCATAATGTCAGTCTGTCAATATAATGTCGGTGACTACGTTTTAGTCAAATTTCCCCTCAAAAAGATAGAATATTGTTATATTGGTGTAATAAATGAGATTGATACTGAGGAAAGCGAATTAAATGTAACTTTTCTGAAAGTTTGTGACGATAAGGGTCACACATTTAAGGTTGATGAGTCTGATGTTTCTGATGTAGCGTTTAATGAAATATTGGAAAAATTGCCAAATCCAGATGTGATGCTAAAGGGAAAAAGACTGTTTTATTATTTTAAGACAAGTGTACCTGTCTATGAGAAATAGTTTTAATTGTTTTTAAAAATCTATATAATATAATAAAATATGAGGTAAAAAAGATGAGAGCAACATGTTAAAATGTTTTGTTTGTTGTTATTGTTTATTAATGTTTATTTTGTACGAATTTTAAGTTCCTTTAAATAGTATGGCAAGACTATTTCCATTATTTGTTAGTCATAGGTTCGATAATAGATACTTTGTTTTTAAGCTAAAAAGTTTATTTTAATTTGTTTATTTCCAGTCGTTGTCAGCACTTAAGTTACATTGAGTTATATAACTTGTTATTGATTTGATTTAGCATAGATTAATAAACATTGTTTACATTTTAATAAAAAAATAAAAAGATATCATTTGTAATAATTCAAAAAAAAGTGTCTTTCTTTAATATAAACAGTCCCCTGAAAAAAACAACAGTCCCCTGTAAAGGTTTTTCCGAAAATCGTCCGTAACTTGCAAAATAAGGAGAAAATACATCTGCTTTGTTGGAGATGTAGCATAAATTAGTATCGTATTTCCTGTTATATGCTTTGTAATTTGCTTTAAAGAAAAAATGTGTATGGGACAGCTTTGCATTAGGAAGTTTCCAATTAGTAGAGAAATACCCATATATATATATATATATATATATATATATATATATATATATATATATATATATATATATATATATATATATATATATATATATATATATATATATATATATATATATATATATATATATATATATATATATATATATATATATATATATATATATATATATATGTATATATATATATATATATATATATATATATATATATATATATATATATATATATATATATATATATATATATATATATATATATATATATATATATATATATATATATATATATATATATATATATATATATATATATATATATATATATATATATATATATATATATATATATATATATATATATATATATATATATATATATATATATATATATATATATATATATATATATATATATATATATATATATATATATATATATATATATATATATATATATATATATATATATATATATATATATATATATATATATATATATATATATATATATATATATATATATATATATATATATATATATATATATATATATACGTACATATATATATATACATGTCAAAAGGTGGTGTGAAATGCGTCCCCTCGAAATATTGACTTACTACAGATTCCTGTAAAGTATATTGACAAAGTTGAGTACGCTGATTTCGAAATCGATCTTATTTTGCTTGTTTTTCTATTTTTTTTATCTGTATATTTTGATTATGTTTTTGTAGCATTTTTGCGTCTTTCCATCTTTGGAATTATTTGGAATTATTTTGGGTCCATTATAAATTTCTTTATACTAGTACATCCACCATGTATATTTTCACCAGTTTTCTGATATTAACGTATCAATTTTGCGTCCCCTGTGTTGCCAAATTGTTGCCTGCCTCAAGACAAACGAAAATACTCAAATCAGTTTGATATTTCGTTTACATGATTGTCTATTACTGGCCAACATATGTTATACCAGTACCTGAATTGTAACAATAAAACGCGGCTCTTGTTATACAGTGCATCCATAAAGTAACGGATGAATTCATTATTAGATAAAGGAACAATATTCCTGAAAATTCCCGAAATATAATAGCCTCGCAGGATGAGCTGAAGTAGAATGTATCAATCGAAGTAGAATTCGTTTCGTAACTGAAACGTCTCAGATAATAGTACTTTGTGCAACAGGTCATGATATGATGTCCAAATCATACGATGTCGAAATTTTAAATACCATTTATCTTTTAGCTCAGTACCTAGCCTACATAAAAGTATAATATATATTGACAAATTATTTCACCGCTCAAAAAAGAACAGTTGCCTGTCCTGTGTACCTACGTAAGGTGGCCATATTCTACGTCAAATATAACTGATACTTTACATACCTTCAGGTATCGAGATAATTAAAATTGTCCTATTTAGAACCAAAGTGAACACAGAATTTGATTATTTAAAAAGGTTCATTTGTCCGTTATCGATATTTAAATTATTTATAAATGTAGTTATACGTAATACCTAAACTAAATTTTCTATAGCACTCATTTATGTCTGAAAGAAAACGAACTTCAACAATTACTATTTTCTCTTGTATTTTAAATTGTTAATCAAACATATATCTTTCTATATTTAGCACATCGAAACGTATATTTGCCTCATTATTTCGGACGTAGCACCCTTAATATACGGAACTGTGACTGGCGGTTCCACATCTTAACAGTAACAAGAGAGGATATGAACTATTCCTTTCAGTTACCCACTTAATGCAATTAATTACATATTCTAACTAAAACAGAAACCAATTTACGTATGGGTGTACTAAAATGTATTGTCACAGTTTGAAAATTAGCAGGAGCTAAGAAATTTTATGTTTAAAATGAGTGAAATTCAGCAATTAATTCTTAATAGTTTTTGTTGTATGATTAATAGTTAATTATAATTCTTAATCTTGAATCCAATAGAATATAATAGATATTTATTTTACATACATTTTAAAATTTTATAAACACAGCAACTTATTTATTAAAGTGTAAAATAAACTGATACTCTACAATTAACATAATGCATTAACGAGAAAATAACAGTTCGCACAACATGGGATATTTTGATCCTTATGAGAGGTCAACTTTTCAGCATAACTCCAATTTAGTACTAAAAAGAGTCTCGGTACTAAATTGGATGTTTACATTGTAAAATAATCATTTTATTATTTATTTTATAGGCCAGAAAAATGTAACATTCAATTTATCATTTTCGACAAAAATTATACAACATAATGATCCTATCTTTGGTTAAAAGGTGTATAAAATATGTTGTTAGTATATAATTTCTTTTACAAGATTGCATAAAGACCCTCAAAAAATCAACACCCTGTATCTCTCTTAGCAAGCAAGACAGAGGGTATATTTATAGAGAATTTTCTTCTCAAAATAGTGAATTCTATCAACTACTGAAGTCCTGCTACAAAAAACAGAAATATTCTGTTATAATACATTTTAAGGAACATTGTGCATGTTGAGTTTAAAACAACTAAAGTAAATAATAAGGATGGAATGGTAACTCCAGCTTTCATGAAAACTTAGTTACTGGTTTCTTGATGTTCTAGAAGTCGGTTTGCATCGAAAAACTAAGTTAAAAAAACCGTGTCTCCCACGAGTAGTGTAAATAAAATGGCAATTAGATACGTTTTGATCATTCTTGAGCAAAACGGTGCTAATATAATTGCAATAAATACCGTATAGGTACACCATTTTTATAACAAAATATCTCCAACCACCGTTTAGAGCAATGTACCATATATATCCACACAACCGGCATATCTACTATGAATGGTAGTCTTACATTTGTTTAGTAAGTTTATTTTTTCATTATTAGTACAGGTTGATATTAGTACCTCTAGCATACTACAAAGTTTGCTGCTTGAGCGTAGTAGTCTTGTGGAATGAAACGAATATCATTTGTGAATACTTACTCCACCTATTCATGTTATGTGTGATAATGCCTAAATATGCTTGTTTGTCATTTATTGTGGTAACAGCTCGTATTGGCCTTTCGAGTGCACCTTTCTTCACAGAAGACAGGTGCACTCTATCATTTATGATAATTATACTATATCTTACTAACTGTCTCATACAAAATACAATACTGATATATTTTTTTTATTGGTTGTTATGAAACTCAAACGTAATACCCCTGGTAATAACTATCTATTCAAACAAAATCTAAACCCATCTCAAACTAACTACACGTTATCTGTCAGTTCGAACTACTGAGTTTTAATGACTTTAAAAAAAATCCGAAGGTTTATGAAACTCAGGATTTCATAAATGTATTCAGAAAACTGAAACAGGATTATTGTCAAACATTTAATATTTTTAGTTTATTATTATCATAATGTAGATTTGTTAAAATTTACAAACCGACCATCATGGAGATTGAATGGATTTACAGGTAACAACATTACAGGTACACATTACAGGTAATTACAGGTACACAGAGAACTAATATTCCTACCTGTATTGAATTACGCCTGCAAATCCGATAAGAGAGCTATGATCATTCACCAATACCTCCACCAATGTTCATGGAAGCAAAATTGATACAAACATTTATATATATTGTAACCGCTAGCTCTTCTTAGTCTGGGAGCCAGGTCGTGGGTGAAGGTTTTATTTTTTGATGCTTGAGAGTTACCTAAATGTTATAGAAGGACGCTCAGTATAAACTATCTGTTGGGCGCCAGTCAAAACGAGTTTGACAAGGGAGGGGAAGTTAGATGACAGAAACAAACACAAGGACGAATTGTATATAAGTATATTAAAAAGTGTAAATATGTGAAAAAATGACGGGTGTATAAAGTATAAATAACAATATTAATAAACAATAACAATTTGCGCTCAAAGAGAAAATGACAAACGACGGAGGTACAGGAATTCGCCAGGGCAGATAATCCGGGCGGCACAAGAGTAGTGGTTAGCGCCTACACTAGCTATTTGTGCACCACAGCTGTGCTGTCATAAAACGCGGACCGTGAGTCACGAAGCAAATTAACATTAACCACAAATTTGACTATCCACTGTCGAGACTTACAAAACAAAATGAAACCAGGTATGGATCCTTATCAAGGTCATAAACTACTTATTATAGAGCCTACACACCAGGTTAGTACTCATTAAAGATACTAAACTTATGTGCACAAGACGCAAACGGCTGCTTACGTTTACAGTATGCCCCTTACACAAATTCAACCCTGTATTGTGACAGCTCGGTACACCTTAGAAGTTTAAGGCAAAATATAACAGTTGTTGGCACACTAATGGTGCTTATAGATAAAGTTAACGTTATTTCAGGAGAAGATGGAAGCCTGTGGTCACGTAACCGTTAAGTAGGTTACCGGATGTGCGGTTCGAAGAAGTGCAAAGACACTTATGGAAATGAAACAATTTCTACTCACGTGCACCGTGATACTATACCACTGCCACGAGGACGTGACTTTATCAGCGCCCCAACTAAGGAGACTGTAACCGGTCTCTCTGCCAAGCCGGATATATCACAGGGGTCCGAGGTGCAGCTCTGCTCCTCCAGACTGTGTGGTGATGAGTATCTGGGGGAGGAGTGATTATCCCCAACAGGACGCCGAAGCAGGTGTTTCAGGCCCGCACGTCTTGGTACGTGGTGAATCCAAGTGCGAAGTAACGTCGGAAATATTGCGTGAGTCGTAACGTGAAGAGGGCAGCAAACGTCTCAAAGTAGGCAGACAAGGGAAATATCCCACCATAAAAGTATTTCATACAGGAAGTAAGTTGGAAGAACAAACCAGGAAACAATGCCCACTAGCAACGTCCAGGAGCAAGGTCCAGGAGCAAGCCTGAAACGATTACTTCGTCAAAGTAAAACGTTCAGCAAAGATTTTACTTTTAAATAATTTAAGATGTTATTATTTAATGAGGATGTATTTGACTGTGTATTTTGAATCATTTGTCACTGACCTTAGTTGTTATTAGGCTCTCTCCTATACAAGAATCCCGTGAACACCTTATCACAGTTCCCCAAAATTTGCAAATGTCTGCCCTCTTTTTGTTGACACTCCGCAAAAAATTGTCCCCTCTCATTTCGGTAACTTTACAAATTCCCCAGATGACCTTTGCTGTCACTCACAAACAAAACTCATCTTTGAACAGATTAATAACTCATCACTCAGACATCTGGAAAAGGTTGTGGAGTGCACCCCCACGTAATCTGTGCCATTTGCAGGTATTATATTTTAAATTTAAGAATTTGCCTCTTGGGAGGGCAAAATTCAAATTCCTACATGTGACAATGCGGGTATGCAACCTACTACTCGTTGTCGGCGATGCGTGTTGCCTACAATGGGTGCACTTAGGCAACGCAAAAATGACTTTAATCCCGGATTAATTATTATGCCTTTATGGTCGCGATTTTTGACCCGTTACAATATATATATATATATATATATATATATATATATATATATATATATATATATATATATATATATATATATATATATATATATATATATATATATATATATATATAAATATATATGCTTCATATATATAAAAGAACGGAATTCTCAATGAAATTAGCTGAGCAGCAGAATGTTGGTAAGTAAATTATTTCTATAAAGAAATATTTATACGATACTCATGGTTCAGTGCTTCAAGTTCAAGTGCAACAAATCGCTAAATTTATTCTCCATCTCTATCTCTAGGCATTTATTTGCCAATCTGCTATCATGATAAACTAATTGTTTTTGTCCCATCCAGCATAATAATAATAATGTTTCCGAGGTTGGGGGGGTTGGTAAAAGACCTTCGAGAGCTTGTCGCTCAAGTATTATTTCACCGCAAGAAAATTACTACGAATCGAAAGAGCATGTAAGTACTTTTACAATATGCAAACTAAATGCGTACTTTTTATTTCGTTTTATATTCAAAATAAAATAAATTTGCACTTTACAAAAGAACAGTAGCAGCAAAACATTATTCAAATTAGTAGGTACCAACAGTAGAATTTACAGTAAACATTTTCCCTATAAAAAAGTGAGAGATCAATGAAGATTTGGTGAAATGTTCATCTTTACTTCCTATTTTGAAAACCGATTAGTCTATGCTAGACGATAGGAACTAGGGCAAGTTTTTTACTAAAATATGTTATTCTTGACGACCTTGTACGACAAAAATTTACCAAGTTATAACAATTTGAAATTTTGGAATTTTCCGCGCCACTTTCAGACACTCGATTTTCGAGCGGAACAAATATTAATAAGCTACTTGCCCAGGACAGATGTAACAGAGCATAATTTAGAGTAACTTTAATAAGGGTATGTATCTCGAAAAATATTTGGGTTAGTCAACCAATTTACGAATTCTAAAAACTCGATGCAAAATTTGCAAAAATTCGAACTTGTCAAATTTGTCAACCTGCGTCTCCCAGTCTCCCATGTGTGGAATAAGTCTCCCATTTTAAATGAAGTGCATTTATTTTTTTTATGCTCTGTTTTTGATAATTTTTAAATCTTTCGAATACGTGAAGCATTACCGATTTTCTGATTTTATGCATCTCAAGTTTTTCGAGTATTTCAAGGAAGATCAGTTTTTGTCAAAAATTTTGTCAAAAATTTTGAATTTTACTTGTATGTCTATACTGGATGTTTGGTAAGGCGATGTCGACCCTATATAGGGTGGTAGAGGGCGTCATTTAGCATATATATATATGACCACAGATACCTATGTGAAAAATGCTATTAATAAAAATGTAAGACTTTGACACTTTTAATTACGATTACATTTTTTTTGGGATAAATATCATTTTATATATTTTATAGACGACAGAAACCTTTAATTTCTTTCTGGTTGGAAGTTTAGGAAGTTCTGGCAGAATATCAAAATGAATGAAAATTATGAAAAATGGAGGAAAAATGGAAAATTATGAAAAAATGGAATCAAAAAAAAATCGGAAACATAAAAAAATTAGCATTTTTCATAGAGGTATGTTTGGTCATATAGATGCCAAGTGACTTTCCCTACCACCCTGTACCGAGTCGGTATCGTCTTACCAAACACCATGTATATTATTATAAATAATTATTAATGGGTGGTGTTCTTTTGTCCAAAGGTGATAGATATAGAATTTTTTTTGGGGATTTTAATTGCAATTTAAATATTAAAAACGGATAATGGAAGTCTAAAGCTTCTTATATTACTATGTTTCATTTTGTTCTGCACCAAATATAAGCCGATATTGATAACATATAAATTTTCTTTTCCGAAATGTGGCTATGACCATTTTTTAGTTATCCTCTAACTCATCGAAAATTCATCAAAGATTTTTCTCTGTGCACTGTGTAGATAGGTTTAGTAGGTAATAATTTACTGTATATTATTATTACATGTTTCAGAAAATAGAAAACAGACTCGTGGACGATGGACCGAAGCTGAAAAAAATAGTTTTGTAACATTTTCGAGATTACGTAAAGGAAAAAATAACTCCAAAAAAGGAGAATGCGAGGAGTTAATTTCACAATACAAAGATATTCTAAAGAATAACATTTGGGTTACCTTGGTTACCTTGAATATTCGTTGAAAATAAACGTTTTATTTTTTCTGTGCAAATAGAATAAAATTAGTATAGAATAAAGAAAACAGTTGTTAAATTTGTATAAAAATATACCTACAGTATACAAATTTTCCTTGAAAGATGTTGGTATAAATTATTTATTATTGTCATTATTTATAAAGTTGTGGTGAAATAATTTGTTGAACACCCTGTATGAAATGACTACTACATGACTATTACGTGTACATGACACATCTTAATTGATATCATGCCTCATTTTCAAAATTAGCTTACACCTGGACTAGGTATATGCCTAAACTAAAATTTGGTTGACAATGATATTTTTTTAATAGTTAGATATATCGATATTTAATGATCACTGCTCTCTCGGGTTATTTATATTCCAGATAACCCTTGACGATTACCTGTTATCTCCAAATTTTATTCCAATTGCACAATTGAGTTTTTGGCCTGCCGTGCATTATTAAAAAAATATTTTCATATTTTCGAAATTAATTAACATAAAAAGAAAAGAAAATTTTTCATCAGATATGCTGCTAGGAATATTTGAAATAATTTCCTTTTTTCATTATTCTTGAAAATTACAAAATATTGTCTCGAATATAAAATATAATAAAATAAAATGCAATAAAAGATTTTCATTTTATGTTGTTTAAGGTGTTTTATTGTTTTAGTTATTTTAATCAAATTAAAAATATACCTCATTTTTAATTAAATTTTAACTTTTTATCACGCCTTTCAATTTTTATTTCTAGTGATAAATTACTCTTGAAATTTACAAAAGATTGTTTTAAGTTTAAATTTAATAAAACAAAATACAATAAAATGATTTTTATTTACATTGTTTTATCTGTTGTAAATCTCCCTTTTAACTGAATGGTACAACTTCCGTATTACGTGCACTATTGCCAAGTCTTCGGGCTACGTATACTGCGACTAATTTACCGAGTATAATATGGGTCGAAAGGTAATCAAAAAATTAACCGAATTGGATTATAAAATACAGTATGTCCCATTTAAAATAAGACACTTATTGAAGGTCCAAGTAGTCAAAGTTTGGTATCAGTTATTGGACACCCTGTGTATTTTGGAGCATATGTACTTTATACATATATAAGCCCCATGTCTTTTTAGTATGTGGAACAAAAATTGGTTCTTGAAAGTTACCATAGCGAAAGTTATTAATTTCTAATGTGCGGGTTATTTTCGCATATGTTTTTATTAATATCGAAATATCTCAAAAACTATTGCTTTTAAGGATAGGGAAAAGTATTGAGAGTTACCTTAAAATAACGAGTAGAATTCGAATCTGGCATAAAAAATATAGCATGCCATTTAAAATAAGGAAATTGTAGTCGACTTCCGGTATAACCGGAAGTGGTAACTTGAATTAAATCACGTATAGTGGATATTTTTGGTTTGTTCAGTACTTTTTAGAAATTGTAATAATTATAATATTGGAAATATATTGCTCACATTAAAATATTATTCATTTGTTGCTTATTATGCTTGTAATAAATACCGTTAGTAGTTAAATTTTGCAAACAGTGAGGTTTTTTTTCAATAAAATAGGTATGATCATTACTTTACATCAAGAACTGATTAAAATTGTTATGTAAATGTTCATACAATATTAAAGGTTTTTTATTGTAAAACAAAACATGGATTTAAATGTTTCCAATTTAAACCAAGATGATATTTAAATCTAAATTAAATTCCTAAATATCTTAAATTTTGACATTATATTATATCAGCGAATTCATGATGGCCGGTTTGTAAATTTTAACAAGTCTACATTATGATAATAATAAACTAAAAATATTAAATGTTTGACAATCATCCTTTTTCAGTTTTGTGACTAAATTTATGAAATCCTGAGTGTCAAAAACCTTCGGATTTTTTACGTTACAACAACTACAAGTCAGTAGTTACAACTCAGTACAACTCAGCAGTTCGAACTGACAGATAACGTGTATTTAGTTTGAGATGGGTTTAGATTTGGTTTGAGTAGATAGTTATTACCAGGGGTATTACGTTTGAGTTTCATAACAACCAATAAAAAAAAATACATCAGTATTGTATTTTGTATGAGACAGTTAGTAATATATAGTAAAATTATCATAGATGATAGAGTGCACCTGTCTTCTCTGAAGTCTTGAATAAAACTTTATTTCACCACATGACACTATCGCTTTAATACTCCATACGATTTCCAAGGACAATACTTACAAAAAGGCCAATACGGGCTTTTACCACAATAAATGACAAACAAGCATAGTTAGGCATTATCACACATAACATGAAGAGGTAGAGTAAGTATTCACAAATGATACTCATTTTACTGTGTACCGTAAATTTAAGACTACCATTCATAGTAAATATGCCGGTTGTGTGGATATATATATATATATATATATATATATATATATATATATATATATATATATATATATATATATATATATATATATATATATATATATATATATATATATATATATATATATATATATATGAAGACATCAGGGGAAAAAGGGGGAATGTCACAAATTGGTCCAAAATGAGTTACGTATGCCATCTGTTAGACAGTAGCTCAGACTATCTCTAGGATGCATCTCCATAGGAAAAAGATGGCATAGTCACAAGATATCCGCGTCTGAAAAATCATACACAGGGGAAAAACGGGGAGTGTCCACTCTTACAGGGAAAAACGGGGAATGTCCGAGTTTGGGTGCATATTAATGCATCAGTTCTATTGCTTTTAATTTAGTTGGTGTTTTGATTCTACTATGTCAGTAAGCTGATATTTACATTTTACAGTGGTTTAGGTTAATAAAAAGTGAAATAGTATAAAAACCAAACATAATGGGCGATGTCAATGAAGATATGCATAGCATGTGTGGAAATAGTGTTTGCACAAAACCCAAGAAAAGAAAGGTACACGTCCGCATTAAGGAAGTCTTTTCACAACTAAAGAGAAGCACACGTGAAGCAGGACCGGACTGCAAATGTAAGCGCCTTAAATGCTTTCAAAATTTAATGCTGAGGAAAGACAAAATATTTTAAACAATTCTAATAGAATGCAGAGCAATAATGAACAAAATTTTTATTTGTGTGGACTTATTTCAACAACGAATGTAAAACGAAGACGTCCTCGTCAAAATGAAGACGATGCTTCTCTGCATGAAAAATCTTACAGGTATAAAATTAATGTTGTTAGGGATGGTATAGTTAAAGAAACTATTGTATGCTATAAAGCCTTTTTGGCAATACATGGCATAACTAAAAAGAAACTGGAGTTTTTGCAAAGGTCATTGAAAACAACAGGTCTCCCCCCTAAAGATAAAAGGGGCAAACATTTCGATAGGCCTCACAAAATATCTGACCAAATATATAAAAATGTTATTAATCATATAGCATCTTTTAAGGGACATAAAAGCCATTGCACTCTAAATAAATCACAACGATTATATCTTGATGAAAATCTAAATATTACTAAAATGCATGGGTTATATATGCAACTCTACCCTAAGCAACCTATATCGTATGAGTCCTATCGATCAATTTTTAGTACTAAATTTAACATTTCCTTTGGGTACCCCCGTAAAGATACATGTAGCATTTGCGACGAGTATAAAGCAAAACAAAAAGAACTGCAGCTAAAACTAAAGAATGTTTCGTCTTCATCAGAAGAAATATTGAAAAGCTTACATTTACTAGAGGTAGAAAATACTCTACACATAAAGAAAGCCCAAGTTTTTTACGATAGAAAGCGCACGCAGAGATACAAATGTTAACAAGATAAGGCCTCAATGCAATTTGCATGGATTTTCAAAAAAATTTGGCAATTCCTAATATAACTACGAACGACGTCTACTATAAAATGCAGTTATCTGTGTTTTCTTTCAATGTCCATATTCTTGCAAGCAATGAATCTATATTTTTTTATGTATTTCCTGAAACAGTGGCTAAAAAGGGAAGCGATGAAGTTGCGTCAATGTTACATCATTTCATAATGAATTATCTTGATAAAGAAATAAAGCACCTACGCGATCCGTGCGGGGGCCAAAATGAAAATTACAATTTGGTTAAATATATGCATTATATCATCCATGAGAAAAAAATACTACTTTCATTCAAGATAACATTCCCAGTTCGTGGCCACTCATACTTGGAATGTGATCGGAACATGGCATTGCTGAATCAAAAATTTCCTGCAGAATTACCGAGCCATTGGGTTGAAGAATTCACGAAAGCGAGACAAAAACCTTCAACATTTCACGTAGAAAATCTTGAAGAATCTCAGGACTTGTTTAGGAATTGCACTTTTTTTTGTGCAGATTTGCCGTATATAAAAAGTGCCCTTTTAAAATACAACCCATTAAAGAAATTGAAGCTGATATCACTCACCCTCGACTTATATCTTACAGAACCTCTTACAATGGCAGTTGGGAGCAAGGTTCGAATTACCACCAAAAGCTAAACGCGTACAGCACAATTTACAGCCTGGAGAATTCCTTTTCCCGGGCATAAAATATTCAGGTAATTTTTAAATTTTTCTAATATCGACGCATTTAAGACTAACCATGAGTTTACTTTTCAGATCTTCTTCCTATATCTGATAAAAAATATAAAAGTTTGCAAGATCTTAAACGCTTTTGTTCTGTTGAAGCACAGGAATATTATAGCAAATTACCCTTTTCAAAACAAATAGACGATGATGGTCAGAAATATTAAGACTGTCGACTGTTGGTCCCCAGGTTCGCCCTTATTACAGTTTAATCATTCTGGTTATTATAATACTTAGAATTTAATATTTCTGTTTTCTGTTTATGTTACTAATAGTTTTATTTAACATATTATTATTATACTATTATACATAGCCAATATAACTACATTCTTATGGACATTCCTCCTTTTTAGTTTGAATTTCATGACCCTGTCATCCATTTTGTAACTTTTTTTATTAACAATAAAATATTTCTGGAAATCTGTTTACAAGTGTCTCAATACTCTAATACTGAACAGAAACAGGTAATTTGTGAATATATATATTTCTATAATAATCATGTGTATGGTTCCAAACTTTATATATATATATATATATATATATATATATATATATATATATATATATATATATATATATATATATATATATATATATATATATATATATATATATATATATATATATATATATATATATATATATATATATATTGTACATTGATCTAAACAGTGGTTGGAGATACAGCATATTTTGTTATATAAATGGTGTACCGGTACGGTATTTATTGCAATTATATTAGCACCGTTTTGATCAAGAATGATCAAAACGTATCAAAACGTATCTAATTGCCATTTTATTTACACTACTCGTGGGAGACACAGTATTTTTAACATACTTTTTCGATGCAAACCGACCTCTCTAAAACATCAAGAAACCAATAACTAAGTTTTCATAAAAGCTGGAGTTACGGTCTTCTTGCTAAGCACGGCATTACACTCGAAAAATAATCTCGTAAATAGCTTTAAATATATTTTTTAGAATACACCCTTTGAAAGCGACACTTGGCATACATAAAATAATTTGTTTATTGTAGTATGTAGTAAATTAATTATTATATAATTACTTTTTCATAATAAAACATATTATAAAAAAATTGTCAAAATATTTCACCTACGGCCTAGCGAATGTAACAATATTTTCAACATAAAAAATATTTTTGATTAATTAAAACCCTAAAATAACATAATTTCAGAAACATGTGGGTACAGAATATCAAACAAAGTTCAAGGGTTTAATATTCTAGTTCCTCATATAGTAGTTTTCATCATTGTTTTTTTTTGTATTACTGATAAAACACCTAAAAAATCAAAATAACCGTTTAGTAAGTATTGTTAAAACATCGCTAGATCATCTAGCTTAAAATATAAATTCATTTCTTCAATAACTATAAGAATTTTATAACTTGTTCAATATTTTTTATTTGTAGGTGGTCCTAATTTTGGGTATCAGCCTAATTTCTTAATTAGGCTGATTTCCAGTCCTAATTTTGGGTTTGGTGCTTGTCGCCGTGAAGAATTATTACATATAACTGTTGATGCCATTGAAGATGCTGGATCTATATTGATTGTTAAAATACCTGATACGAAGACCTATTGCGTAAGAACGTTTACTGTTTCAAATTCTGATTATATTGAGATATACCGCAAGTATAGCGGCCGCCTCTTACAAAAAGTAACAGATTATTTTTGAAATATTCTAGAGGGAATTGTATTAACCAACATGTGGGGATAAATAAAATAGGAGAAATTCCCAGCTCGATTGCAAAATGGAAAAGACATTTATAAGAGCTACACAGGTTACTGTTTCAGGAGAAGTTCTGTAACTCTTCTGGCCAATGCAGGGGGCAACATTACATTCATAAAACGTCACGGTGGCTGGAAATCTGCCTCCGTAGCAGAAGCATATATAGAAGTTAGTTTGAATAACAAAATTAAGATTTCTAACAAAATATTGAATTGTCCATCTTCTTCCAAGCAAATTAAAATATCTGATAAAATTTTGGAATCAACTCTTCAAGAAATATCTAACGTTTCTGATCAGCAGCAACATGGAACATCTTCGGGATTTTATGTTGGAAGTAATTGTTCAAACTTTACTATCAATTATTATTCCAATAAATGAAATTGTTTTATGATGAATAATCAATTAATAATTGACGCTGTTAAAAATAAATCCTTCAAAAAGTAATATTTCATGTTTATTTTGTGAATTATTTTAGCAGTGAAAAAAAGTACAAAACGTAAAGTAAAGTAAAAAACATTTACGCATCAATACGTACCCCTAATTCAATACCGCCTTAACTGCAAATATTTAAATTTTACAGGAGAAGCAAATAAAAATGTCATTTCATATGTTTTTGTTGATATTTAACTCTTAATTTTAAATATCTCATTCAAATTTTGGTATTATTTAGTTTACGTGAATTAGCTTTTAAATACTATCACAAGAAAGCCAATTTTAGAGAATTTGGAGACTTTTGTAACATATCGTCGGCTTCACATGAAAAGTGCATAAGTCCAAAATTACAGTTTTTACAATAGATTAAAAAACCCGTTTAAAATTAGTCTTTTTTATTCCAAGAACTTTTCTTTTTGGTGTAGTCTTTAGTTTTTAATCACATCTTATTGTTTATTACATTTTTTGTAATTTTTTGAAAATCGACAGAATAAATGGACTTATGCCAAATTCATATTCACACATAACATAAATGGTTGGACTTATGCGCTTGTTTTACGAAAAAAAAAATGAAAAAGCATTATTTTAAATAATTCCCAGTACATATTTTATTATACACTTAAAATTGGACAAATTATTATAACCTTTCCTAACTTCAACTTCTTACAAAAAATATTTATAAAAAAATAAACATTAAACAGTAAGTATTATTAATTATTCATGTTTAAGATTGTCGTAGAAACTATGATAATCACGTTCTAGTATATTTGTCGGAAATTGAAGATTTTCAAACTTATCTTTTTTTATTTTCAGTGAGCTCCCATATAAATTTGGTAAGTTTTCAAAAAGTACCTTCTTGGCTTTTTTGTTAATTCTAGTGGGTAAAGTTTCAAAATCATCAGGATGACGAAGCTTATAGTCAATGGTTCCACAACTATTGTATTTCAAAGCTCGAATTTCCTGAACTGTGGGATCGCCAACCTTAAATCCAGGACGTATAGAGTTGATAAAATTTAACCCAGAAAAGTTTTTAAAAAAATCGTGTTGTATGTATTTGACTTTATAAGGCTCTGGTGACTTTCTTGCAGTTTTGGCAAGGTAAACGTAGTCCGCTGGAACATTTATTTTTCTTCCTTTGAGTTTCCTTTCAATGGTTGAGTGCATTAAGTCACACTCCATCTGAGTGTGCCCCTTTTCTAGATATTTCTGAATTATGCATATATCATTTTCAATGGCGCAATTTAGTAGGGCATTAGATAAAATAGAATTTCGGTTTTGTGCCCCACAGCCATCACTATATAATATTATATGAGGTTTGTTAGTTGTATCAACAGGTGGTAATATTTCATTAACCAAGAAATTGCAAAGAATAGATGCAAAACAACTGGCTTTCATTTCTCCTTCTCCCTCGTGCCACATATAGCAATAACCGTCCTTAGTGTGAAGGTTAAAAATCGTGAAATTATGCACTACCAATTTGGTTCGATAGTATAAAGCAGATACGTTTGGTTTTGGGCATAACAACACTGATTGCATATCCATCGTAAACACTTCGTTTGCTGAAGCTTTGTCCTTTTCTTTTTCAGTGCGAGCCTCTTCTTTCTTAAGTAGATGAGTTTTGTACTTAGCTTCATCAACATTATTTGTCCTATACCCAACACAGACATCACATTCGTCCTTTTTAGGAGAGAACAATCCTAAGTTCATCTCATCAAAAATATACATGAATAAAGTTAAGCTTGTAGCTTCCACTTGTTTTTGTTTGCAATATTCGTCTTTATAAAAAGCATAGAGTTCAGCCTTAGTTTTCCATTGTGGCTCTAAATATAACTTTGATGTTGATTGACGACAATAGTGTGACTCCAGTTTTGATAAGCTAGTCAAAAAATCATTAACTGAGGACCTCTTTTCGTATCTTTTTGTATGTACTGTAGTTGCTAAATTTTTTCTGTGGCTTTATTTTTAGGGGCTTCTGTATTTTCGGTTATCCATTTAGAAATAGTTCTAAGAGACACACCTAATGTGCCACAAAACATAGTTTTACAAACTCTAATCCTGTCATAATATGGTTTGTCCAGAAAGAAAGAAAATGAACATGTTCTTTGGCTTTCGTTTTCAATTTTCCGATGTCTGGCTCTTTTTGTAGTTGTTCTAACGGCCCTTCCTGTAACGTACATCTTTTTTCCGTCCCAATTCAAACTCCAGAACTTTTCAAAAATGGTTTTTCTCTCTTCTTCGTTTAATTTATAACATTGTATCTTACCCCCCTTTTTAGTATCTTTACAAATACATCTCGGTTTAAGGCATCTCTCTTTCCGCGAAACTGTAAATCTATTTTGTTTTCTTCCCAAATATGATTCTCCTTCTTGTCTCCTCTTCTTGTTGCAGTTATATTCCCATTGTAGATTATCACTTAGTCTTGTTTTTTGTTTTTCACCTGAATTAGTGTGATCATCTTTGTCTTCCATTACAACCTCATCCTCACTCATAACCCATTCTTCATCTGAATTTGAATTCTCAATCTCATTCTGTTCATTATTATGTCTAGTGATTGCATCAAGCACTATATCACTACTTTCATTGTATACACTGATTTGTGAACCGAGTCCTACCGCATCAACTAAAGATAATTGTGGAATAATATAATCAACTGTACCGCATTCGTTTACCGCAATACTTGATTTCACTGAAGTTTAAGTTATCATCAATATAAACTGTAGAATTGTTAGTATCAAATTCAGTAATATCCACAAAGTCATTGTGGTAATCATCTATTGTTATATTGTTATCTATTTTTATTTCATTTGGTGCATACCATTTGGTTTCTCTTAGGAGAAGTGGTTATATAAGATTTTTGCTCTTCCTTTTCAGCATCTAAAAGTTCCTGAGCTTGGCTACATTCTGCCTGTAAATTGCTAAGAGCACTTTTGTGGTCTTCAGTATGACTTTCTTCTGCATTAGATTCCTTTGTATTATTTGAAGGGATTAATATTTTTGAGTCCTCTTTTTGGTTGAAACAAATATTACTCAATACTTTTATTTTTGTCTTGCATGACTGAATATTTTCTGTCGATTTCAGACTGGGATTATTTTGAAAATAATTTACATTTTCTTTGGTTTGCTGTTTGTTCATCATGCTGAGCATTTTAAAGCCTCTAGATTGTGTATTAATTCTAAAAAAAGTAATGGTATATTTTAAATGTCAACAACTTTTAAGCAAAATTTTCTAACAATAGGACTCTCTTTTTTAATTAAGATATTTAATGATAATAATGAAAATTTATTTGCAGACAAAAAAAATGCAGATCGCCGTAGTAATACCTTTTTGTAGTAGGTACAACAATACAACTAGAAACAGTAAATATTAAACCCTAACACTGGAAAAATAACAAACTAATTTACTTATTAACTTGCTCTATTTCAATGTGAAATGTGCATAACTCCACTTCAGTGAAGTTATGAAAATTGCGTAAGTCCAGCGAAATAATCAACACTCATTTAAACAGACAATCATGGAAATTCTAATCATTATTACTATTCAATATAAAACATTTCACGTTACCTGCTTGTTTTCACTATATCTTGCCATTGATTTCTTGATTAATATCATAATATTAATATGATAAGGTTTTTCGCAACATAAACTAATAACAATGGAAGCCCAACTGATAGCGGCGTAAAATAATGGAGTTATGCATATTTCATTTAGTTGTGAACACATCGGGACTTATGCAATATCTTATTTCCTCTATTTAAGCGCCATCTAGTGTTTTATCGCGGAGTTTTTGAGCTCAGTTCATAGATAAAATGATGGTCTGGTCGATGGCACTGAAAGCTCATTTTTTAAAATTAGTGGACTTGCTAGTGGATTAGTTTTTGACGGAACTCATGTCATAAAACGTCACTGCAAGTGTTGGTGTATTGGTAATTTAAATTCAAGTATGAATGATCAATGAAATAAATCGTATACTGCTCTGAAGATCCTCAAGAAAGGTGAAAGAACTTATACAACTTCTAAGTGGTTCGTTTTCATATGCATAGTGATTCATTTCCGTATGTGTGTCCAGATATAGTACTGGTAAGTGTGTTTTCTTTCTTATTCG
>CAXKVY010002128.1:0-26330 GCA_964058915.1 Tetropium fuscum
ATTCGATATGCTTAGTGACATTATTTTTAGTTTTACCTATCAAAAGAAGACCGAATAAAATTGTACACATTTCTAAAACAAAACACTTAGAATATAAATATTTCATTGGCTATGACTGTACATAAATATCAGTAAGCATAATACTCTAAAACGTAATATTCTTATTTTATTAATTTTTTTATGTACTGCCACATAAACAGGTAGGTAATTTATACCACAATTAATATAATAATTAATTATTATCATACGATAATAATTAATTAACAAATGCAATACCTCATTATTGACATCATTTGCAAAACATACTTCTTCAATATCAACATTTATAGTAGGCATTGTTCCTATTTTTTCTACACACTGTTCATTCTAGAAAAATAGCATGTCACATTGTCGTAGGTATAGTTTCGCACAAAAATTAAATATACATTTTTAATATTGTTATAATTATTATCTTACCACACGGTTTTTTGTTATATTTTTCATTAACTTTTTGCGGGATACTCTTCTTGTGGATAAATGTAATTTTCCGGTTTTCCCTTGCCTGTATTCCTTATCCATTATAGCATTAAAATACATATATAAAACCAAAACAATATTGCGATACCGTAGCTAGTACACTATAAACAACACTGATCAGACAATACAATACCGCCAAATAGATAGGTAGGTATCATGATACTAAGAATACAAGATATGATCACTTGGGAAACGCGTTTAGAACAAACTCGCGCATGACGTCACCCCGTGACAAAATGCATGGCGATATATGTAGACGAAAGCTCTTAACATGGTTTTATTATAAAGTTTCGTTATGATCCGACTATTATAATTATTTTGGACATTGTTTAAGTATACAGGGTGTTTACGAACTTGAGAAACATTTCATATTTTAATTTTTCTCGTTTATTAAAGCACTTTCATTGGGTTTATTTTTTGTAATTCGTTTACTTTTAGCATAATATATTACCATGAATTAAAAATAATCTCCCAAGTTATTAAACGCCCCGTATAGGTAGGTACAAAAAAGAACAAGACAACCCAACCAACATGATATTCCCGCTCATTAAAGGGCCCGTACCCCGAACACTGGCAAATAGCTGGTGTTGGAGAGCTGGGAGCTGGTACTTTGCGTTAAAGGTCTACTACGGCACGAATAACTGGAATCAATGACTATCCACGTCTATAATCCTTGAACTGGAATAGCACTTAGTAGAAGGATTGTTTCTAAAGAACCTGTACATTAATTAGTAATTACTGCATTAGACCTTTACTTTTCTATAACTGCACGGAGTCTTTACAGATAAAGCAAGTGAACGTGTAATAAAGACAAAATATAGATATAAATATACATTAGTTTATTTTATATAATTAATTATGAAAACCGTCACAAAATAACTAATAATATTCACATTTCCTTTAAACATACGCGCCAATTTAGCTTCCGTTATTTTTTATTTTCTCCCGTGTCGTGTTGCTGTTCTGATTTTGCAGATATAGGATGTTGTTTGTTTGGTTTTTGGATTTTTTAGTGTTAAATTGATATTGCTGATTAAATTCGTACAATAATTATTATTCGTACATAGTGCAGTTTTTTTCCTATTTAGAGCAGGCACAATTTAGCATGTACACACAACCGCACGAAAGGTAAGTTTTGACATAACCATAACCTGAGTTTTATTTGGCATCTTTAGCCTTTAGCTAAGATTTTCTTTTATAACTTATATATTTGATACTCTTAATTATTTATTAATATAATTATGACATCCATAATTAAAGAAAAAAGTAAAAGGCAAAGACGTGAAGGTACAGCATTATCTTTCAACTTCCACTTATTTTTGGGCAATTGCAATAATTTGTCTATAACTTGAAAATCATAATCAGAAAAATGCTTCGAACATATTCTAGCATTTTTAATATTAAAATCATGCGTTTGGTAGCACTTTTGCACCCATAATTTGCAAATCTCTGCTGCAGTTGGAAAACTAAAGTATGTACCTACTGGAAGAATTTTTACTTTTTTTATTATTATTATTGGTATAACCCTTCATAGCCCAGTAAACCATTGTTTATCACAATCACAAATGACCAAAATAATTAACATAACGCATTTAAACTTATAAAATAATGTATTTAAACTTATAAAATTATGTATTTTGAAGATCTGTCAAATTTGAATATTTGAAATTTGTCACGGAATGACGTCAGCAGAGCGAGAGAGATAGGGGATCGCATGCGCGTTAGTATATCTTGTAGTCTTAGTATCATGGGTAGGTATGTGTAGTGCACTCTAGACAATAGAGTCCGACCCTGTTAAGTCCTATTCGCCGGTCTAGCTCCGCCTCTCGCGTGATGCCTCGTCTTGCCCCACCGAAGAGCATGGACTTTTCAGTTCGATATGCATGGGTCTTAAAATGTGCTTCAATATAATAAAATTCAAGTAAATATAGTTACAGTATGGTGGTCGTAATACTATTAAGCGCAAAATTTTTCCTGTAGCGCTATGTGCATAACGCTAGGTCGCGTTATGTGCTTTAAAGTTTACCGAAATTTGGGAAAATTCACATTTTTACGATCATTTTTAACATATTTAAATTTGCCTTTCCCCGAATATAATAGCGCAAATTCTTATGTATTATAACCAAAGAAAATAAATAAATAGTATTTAAATCCATTAACATCGTCTTCCAATGGGCTGTCGCCAATTGGCCTCAAAGTTAATAAAATTTTGAAAAAAATACAAATAAAAGTAAATTACAATTCAAGGGCAAAATACTAACCACTTACATTTTTTTTTTTATTTGCTTTATTGATTATAAGGTTATATATCAAAAAAAAATTAAATAACAGGTTGCATGTATCTAACCCTAGATTGTATTGTCTACCAAAAATTCATAAGCCAGGGAAGTCGGTGCGTCCAATAGTATCGTCTATTGGATCCCCGACTTACCACTTATCAAAATGGTTGACTAAGGAATTTGAAAGTTTGCCCATTGCACAGCCTAGTTTTTCAGTTAAAACTTCGAATGATTTCATTGATAAGGTGAAGACAATTGCAAGAGGGTGAAATTTTGATTTCCTTTGATGTTTGTTCATTATTTCCGAGTGTACCAATTCCACAGACCTTGGACTATCTTGAGGATTTACTCGAATTAAATAACTATAGAAAAGAAGCAATAGAAGAATATATAAACCTTACAAAACTTTGCATGAAACAAAATTGCTTCCGTTTCAATGACAAGTTCTATGAACAGGGAACAAGGAACCGCAATGGGTCACTGTTTATCGCCTTTCATTGCCGATGTCTTCATGCGTCGATTTGAAACTGAAGCAAAAGAAGAATTCGAGTATTTTCCTAGGATTTGGCTGAGGTATGTGGATGACATTTTTGCCGTGTTTGACACTAAGATTGCGGATGTCGAAAACTTATTTCCAAATTCAATAGTCGTTTCACTTCTGTAAAGTTTATATATGAACTAGGAAATAATGGGAACTTTCATTTTTAGACGTATTAGTAATTAAAAATAGTGACAATAAGTTAGAATTTGATATATATAGAAAAGATACCAGTACGATCAGATATATCCCTAATGACTCTCACCACTGCTATCAACATAAAAAGTTTTAATTTTTTTTGTCCATCGTTTACTAAGTTTCCCTCTCAGTAATGAGACGTTTTAAAAAGAAAAAGTATTAATTAAAGATATAGCTGTGAGTAATGGTTATCCTAGAGATATAGTTGAAAAACTAATTAGGAAGCGTAAATTTAAGGACACACTTCGTAATTCTACGACCTTTCAAAAGGATATAGAGACTCCAAAATATGTATTAATCCCGTACGAACCCCGGTTTACTCGTGGTTTGAGTAAGGTCTTCAAAAACGTGGGTATAACAGCGATTCATTCGTCGAGTAATAAATTACAACTTTTAGACAATCCAAAGGATAAAATTTTTCCAAATGAAAGGTCTGGGATTTACCAAATTTGTTGTAATGATTGTTATCGAAAATATGTTGGACAAACGAGACGATCAATGAACACCAGATTTAGAGAGCGTATGGCTCATCTAAAATATGGACGAACAGATAAGTCTAGTGTTGCACTACATGCTTTTGACAACAATCATAGAATAGATATTTGTAATTTAAGATTAGTTAGAAATGTGACCAATAATGGAGAGTTGGATGCATTTGAGAGCATAGAAATTGTAAAATGTAAAAGTAGTATGAATAGCGACAAGGGACCTATACCGTATAGCCCGCTTTACGCGTTGCTTAGCAACTAATCATTGAAGCGTGACTAGTGATTTCACCATAAATGGTATACAAAGGGTAGATTTTGTAGTTTAAGTTTAGTTTTAATCGTCTCCAGATGATGCCAACTTGGTTGGCGAAACGCGCGTGGAGCGAAGTGAAAGTGTTTTGGTGTTTGTGGAAACTACTCCGAGTGTTAAAAAAATTAAAATTACTTTTAACAAACGATTTGTTTTAAATCATCAGTTTTACTAAAAACTACAAAATAATTAGGACAGAAGCCTGGACCTGCCTGAGATTCGGACGTTTGTTAAGAAATAAAAACGTGGGGCCCATTTGAAATATGGTATTTATGCATACAAACTATCAGAATATGATACAATCTATCAGAAGATTCATATCGCCAAATTCAATTTCAAGGTTCAAGGTGTTAGAAATATTTCGGATTCTACTCCAATGGGTGCCTCGTTAGCATTTACGTTATGGGCACGTACGAGATATCAACACGGTTAGGAACAATGAAGCGCATGGAATGGAAAAGGGAAAAACTATTAACTAGTATTTTATTCTAATATTGTAATACATTATATATTCTTGAGTGTCCCGTTTTCATTAAGAAATTCTCACAAAGATATTACCTTGGTAGTAAACCTTGGTTACCTCACTGTTATAGGTAAATATTTATGTATTGAAGGCAGTGAGGGAACGTCTATTATTAGTAGAGAAATATTTATAAAATTATCAAAAATTGAAGAAACCGCCAAAAAATCGTTCTTTTTTTAAATTTTGGCGATTATAAGCCTAAAGGACTAGTTTTTGAAAACACTTTTTTATGGCGTTTTTAAGTAGACTAAATTTGCTACAATATGATACTAGATTTGTCTCTGTAGACCCAATAGTTTCCGAGATTCAGCCATTTAAGATAATTTTTTTCAAACTTCTCAATTCCAAGCTCTTCCGGGATCTCTGCTAGTGAGTCGTTCACAATTATCTCTGATAATGAAATCATGTCAACATCGTCGTCACATAATATTAGATTAAGATTAAATAAACTGATAAAGTTTTAATTTTTGGCTTCTTAGATAAACTTTAAGTTATTATTATTGTCACACACTATTTATTTTTTTTTGTGCTGGTAAGTCCCCCCTGGCCTCCGACTAGTCCAGAGAGTCCCTCCAGCCTCGTTACTCAACGACCGCTCCCCACGTCCGCGGCGTAAGCGGTCATTGAGGTCGCAATTCGTGTGTCCTGAGTAGACGAGCCTAAGACGAGTAGTGTGTCCTGAGTAGACGCAACGAGCCAAGTATGTATTATCATTATTATTATTATTATTATTATTATTATTATTAAATAGTTATAATACAACAGAACATTTAAAATAGTATTTGGTATGGTGATGATTACAGTTCATCACCATACCACCATACCAGCCAAAATTTCATGCCTAAGTTCGATTAGTATCCTTCTAATTAAAAGAGCGGTAATTGACTCTTCTTTTGTTGATAATTTGATAAACATTTTTGATCCTTCTAAGAGAGACGTGATTGGAGACTTTCCTTTTCCTAAAGTTCTTTTTGTAGCTTTTATAACTAAATTAAAACCAGATTAATTATGTTATGACAAGGCCAGTAATAGAAATTATGCCTTGAGAGACAGTGTGATGTTTATGCCTTTTTCTTTCTTCTAGTTATTGACATTAGTTACTAACTGACTGAATTACCAAGATTCACTCAGGTCACTCTAGAACTTTGTTCAAGGTAATTCTATAATTCTAATTTTCAGGTTTTACAAGTAACTGGTCTCTGTTTCGTATTTCAATTATTTTCAACTTGATAAGCAGTGGTAAAACGATAGACAAAACTTTCTGAAAGGGTCAGTATAGGAATGACGAAATTCACGGATGCTTTATGCACGCTTGAAAGCAATGAACCAACAGCAAAGCTGTGGGTTCTTTATTTTCGAATGGTGACACTGATGAAGCAATTTATCCAAGCAGAACGGACAGGCGATTGGAATTTGCATTTGGACGCCATCCAGAAAATGCTTCCATTCTTTCACGCAGCAGGCCACTTCTTTTATGCGAAGTGCACACAATTATATCTGCAAGATATGCTGGAAATGGAGAGGAAAATGGACCCACTTGAGTACGATAAATTCACAAAAAAGGGATACTTCACCATCCGGCACACTAACAAATTTTGGTTCGATATATGGTCAGATATGACCATTGAGCAAGTACTGATGAAATCTATGAAAAGCTATGGAGGGCTCATCCGAGGACGTGGTATGACTGACAGTGTACTCTCTCGATGGACATTAGGCATGGTGTATCTACATAATATCTGCCATGAAGTGGAAACATACTGCTAGGTTACCACTGCAACAACTCAACAACATATTGACAAGCAACAACATGTTGACATGCGACCATCTCGTGTCACCAGAGATGAATTAGATATTGAAAAACTCTGTAGATCGTTTGCACAGCACTCTCCATTCCTTACAACAGATTTCATTATGTCCATCAGCAGTGGTCTGGTTGGAGAATCTAGTGTCAACAGCCACATGGCTCTAGAGATTGGGAGAGAATCGATGCTAAAGATGGTTGGCCAGAACTTCCAGGAAGTGAAATTCAAACGTAAAAGCAATGTGGTGTCCCTTTCTTCAGCTGTACGAGCTATAACTGTTGGCAATAAACTGTTGGTCCTCTAACACTGTTTCACAGGTTGTGTTTCGTAAAACAATCGGATAAGGAATTGCGAAACAAATAAACTTTTGAACTTTTGTTATAATCATCGTTCACACTTCTCTTTTTATTTTTTAACATCATAAAAGTACAGGGCTTCGATAGTATAATCAGGGTCAAAATTCATTTAAGTTAAAAAAAATGATAAACTGAAAATGATAAACGCATGCTGTGATGTATAAAGTTACTGGACTATAGTGTTCCATAGAAATATTCTCCCACTCAATGCATTCTGAATTTTCTAATAGAAAGTAATCATAAAAAAACATTAATTTACATACCTTGGAAGGGGACATCTTTGGTATAATTGACCTACGTACATCACATTTTCAGACCCATTATATATATTGGCATCCACTAAAAACCCAATGAATACATCCATCATGAAAATTTGCTTTATTAAAGTTTCAGATTTCATCCAATCGAAAGTGAAATTTCTTCTTTCGTCGTCGCTCATTTTAAATAAACTTGGAACTGTTGGGAGTCTGGCTCTCTTTAAATATTTATAAATCACTGTCAGTCCTTGTTTATTAATTGCATCTAGAAAATCATAAATATTTATAACAAATCGGTATTAAGTACAACTCTGCTGCCGTTAAAACTAATAACATATATTTGACTTATATTCCTATAATATTACCTAGGTACTGTAGAATATACGCCTTTCACAAAAAACATGAATTACTTACAATGAGGAAATGTATTACTTATTATTAGGATTATGGGTCATATGAAAACTCTTATTCTCCTGGGTTTTTTTTTAAGGGGGAGTGGGTTAAATGTTAGTCATAACAGAAAAGTATTACATTACAAAAACTGATTTTATCTAAGGGTCCGAGTCAAGTGTTCTTAGTCGTAAAGTCTATAAGTTGTTTATAATAAATAACTCACTTTAATCCTAGATGTAATAACTCACTTTAATCTTAGGGCATTAGGGACTATGGCTAGTGCATAATGTGAGAAATATATTCTAGCTTAAAACAGTCGTATAGATGTTCATATAGGATACAGACGCACTTAGTAGAGACCAAAGCTATTTAATAAAATAGTCTTCATTCAAGTACAGTGTTTTTCATTTCCATAGCCTAATTTCCAATTGTAAACGAATGCCCAACGATAATTAAAATAAAAGAACAAGCGTCTGCTACAAACGTATATTCTCGACTACCTTACAAAACCTCTACATATTCCTCTCATAGGGCCGTCGAAGCAGCCCTTCAATACTTTACTTAAAACTAAACATTGTTATCGAGACTCTGTCGCCCTGAAGGCAATTAAATACGTCTACCCTAACCCTGATAATAAACATATGGCTCAGCCGGAACAGTCCTATTCTGAAAAGAGTATACACAGGGCGTTAGCGCTTCACCGTTCTTTTTCTTTACTAATAGGATGGGGCTCGAATAAGGAGATGAAGATTCCCGGATTATGTCGTTATCAAGTAGGTCTTGTACTATTTCCCTAACCTTCTCTCTTTCGGAGAAAGCTAACCGGTAAGGCCTATACGTGACAGGTATGTCATCGGTAAGTTTAACGCAAATTTCCGTATCATCAGTTTTCCTCACCTCATTAAGGTTGGTAGCAAAACGATCTCGGTATTTATTTACCATATCGAGTAATTTAGCTTTCTCGTCGTGGTCAAGATTATGATCAATGCGGTCTTGAAGATCAGACATCGTAAAATAATTGACAGCATTTGAATTGACCGATAAACATTCGACATTTTGTGGACATTTGTCAGCAGCGCAAGTAACAGCCCTTGCGATCACGCGACCTTTAATATAAAATAGCATTGTTTGAAATGTTTAAGACTGGTACACGTGAAATTTATTTGGCCAGGACCTATTTTGTAAATCTACAAATACATCTCCACAATCCTCAGAGGCATTCAAGGGTATATGCCCTATGTGATGAGGGGGGATAACGGTAGTCTCCTTAGCCCACAGGGTGACTTTGCGAGATGGTAAAGTATCAAGTTCATTAAGTGGAGCCCTATCTACATTAAATAACCTAACTTGTCCTTCGCGTACCACCATAATAACATCAGGATGATTGATAAATGGTTGTCCTACAATGACAGACACTTGTTGGGCCACGTCTGGCACCACGAGTGCTTCAACGGACGCCACTGCTAAATCTACGAATCTACTGCTAAGACGAATAAAAACTTTATGGCGGATCGATATTGAGCCACCCGCAAAACCACTTAAGCATATATGTACAGGGTGAAGATCCAAACCTAGACTAGCGACGTCTGACTCACGTAATAAAACAGCGTGGCTACCTGAGTCCACATAGCCGCGGAAAAAAGATCCATTTATGGAACAATCAATAAAATAACAGGTATTGATATCCTCATTTTTAAATACATATAAATTTAGAGTAGATTGCGACTTGCCACCTTGTTTATCTTGCCTATTATTTCTTGGACAGTTTCGTTCATCATGTCCTAACAGCTTGCACACATTGCACTGAATACGAGGTTTAAAGCACTTCGATGCGATATGGCCACGTTGACCACAATTGAAACACTTTGTCGAGAAACCGTTGTTTTTCGACTTATTTGGGAGATTATTTCTTAAATCACCCGACCCATGTTTCCTCATATGCTTATCTTGTTGACCTTGCTGTTGTTGGCCAGAAGTAGACGGCACACTTGCATGCAATGCAGATAGATATTCCTCGTATAAGGATTCTGGGGTCTCGTATCTCCCGGCTCTTGCTCCATTCTGCACTACAGAGTCGCCGATGCCGTGTATTAAGCAAGAAACCGCCCGCTTACCATGAATATCTCACGTTCTAAGATGTTCCATTTTCTCAAAGTAGTACGTGGTCATTGTTTCGGTCGGTTCTTTTCGTCTGTTGAGCATGGTTTGAAGGAGAGTTGCGGTATGGTCGGGAAAACTTCTTTTCACCAACGCTTTCCACTCCTCCCAAGATAAATTATAGTTTTGTAGGCTGTGGTACCAACTTTTTGCCATGTCTACTAGTCTCGTTTGCATGTGGTAAATAGTTGTTATCTCATCCCACTGATTTAACAATCTTAGTTGGTCAATCTTTAGTAGCCATTGGTGCGCCGTCAGATTACTATTTTCTGGCGAGAATTCTGGTATACAACCACTACTGACCTTCAATCTAGGTACTTCCTGCCTGGATTCGGTTGATTGAGGTTGACGACTTAGACTTCTAATCATGTTTTCCAGTCTTCTGAACCTCTCTTCTGTGCTCTCAGGTTCAGGAGTTCTTGCAGATGCAGAGCTGGAACGAGAAGACAAACGTTTTTGTCTAACGTCCACGATACGTGATTCTGGACGTTTCCTTGAATCACTTTCCTCTGCGCCTCTGCGAGATTTTCGATTGCGATAATGTTTTCTATCACTGTCTGCACTCGAACTGGAGCACTGACTGCGAGATCTAGATCGTTTACCCATTGTTCGTGAAACAAAACATAATGCACCAACTAAACAATTAATTAGGCACACAACCACTTTTCGTAGTGACCGGCTACACAAATAAATCGCACAAAGTGTCCAAAAATATAGCACAGTGACACGGAATTGATTATTAATAAGCGGCACGTGAGTTAACCGCACACCTGATCTGTAAACGAATGCCCAACGATAATTAAAACAAAAGAACAAGCGTCTGCTACAAACGTATATTCTCGACTATCTTACAAAACCTCTACATATTCCTCTCATAGGGCCGTCGAAGCAGCCCTTCAATACTTTACTTAAAACTAAACATTGTTATCGAGACTCTGTCGCAATTGCCTGAAGGCAATTAAATACGTCTACCCTAATCCCGATAATAAACATATGGCTCAGCCGGAACAGTCCTATTCTGAAAAGAGTATACACAGGGCGTTAGCGCTTACACAATAATATATATATATATATATATATATATATATATATATATATATATATATATATATATATATATATATATATATATATATATATATATATATATATATATATATATATATATATATATATATATATATATATATATATATATATATGGGTGTTTCTCCACTAATTGGAAAATCGAGTTATCAGGCAAATATTATGTATTTTAAATTATTACTACTGAGTTCTATGTATCACAAACTATAAAATGTTACCTATTCTTGTTGCTCCATAGCACATATAATTGAATTGTATTATAATATTTATTTAATTGTCTTTTAAATACACCAAAACACAGTCCCCTGTCATGTCCCATTCTTAAAATGGCAACTTTAATTGTAAATATTTATTATTGCTATTAAAATTAAGTAATTTAAACAACCACACGTTAAACTACAATAAAGTTAAAGTATTTTTAAATTAGAATCACGAATTTAAAAATATTTTCTATGTAAAAAAATTGTATACGAATATTTTCCTCAAAATTTTAGAACAGTCCCCTGGTCAAATTTAAAATTAGCGCCGAATTCAGTTTTGGCCTAGTAACGGTCATTCTTCGAGTTCAACGGAACGCAACCGGCGCGAAATTTATCTGGATAGTAAGCAATGCTGCCTGGCGGCATTTGTTTCAGTGTCACCACTGTCTTTGAGGGTTGTACACGCGTCTCGGCCGCTTAATTTAACAGTCCACTGGTAAGTAATTTTTTTATCGTTTTTAATAATTAAGTTGGAATAATTTCATAGTTCAATTAATCGGTTAGTATGTCAGTACTTGTGGTCCTTACTTTAACAAAAACTGTGAGTGATTTAGTAATAGACAATTTTCTTTACAAATATAACAGTCCCCTGTGCACAGTCCCCTGTCACTTCGTGACACAGGGGACTGTTTAATCTTCCAGGGGACTGACAGTATGTTGTTTTAGGTAAAGCTGCACAGTGCACAATGCCACCTAAAAAGAATAGTACAAGGGAAGAAATATTAGAGAAAAAACGAATTGCAGAACGTTTGAGATATGAACGACTTAAAAACGATCCTCAAAAACGGGAGGAATTGAAAGAAAAAGAGCGTCGAAAATACCAAGCGAAGAAAGAAAAAGGTACAAGAAAATTAGTAAAAGATATGAATCGCCGTGAGCACAAGGCTGCAAAGAAAAATTGGAAGGACTATTGTGCTACATATCGTTCTAAGAAAAATGCTTTGAAAGAGATTACGAATAATTTTGTTCGAGAAAATACACCTAATTCAGAGACTGAACATTCAACGCCACAGAGACCAGCAAATATATTAAGAGATGCAAGAAAGAAAGATGCTAAAAAGAAGCGCGATAGAATTAACAGAGAAAAGGACCTCAAGATTACTAAATACAAAAAGAAATTAGATACTTATCGAAAGAGAATACAGCGGTTGGAAAAAGTTATAAATTTGAAGCAAAACGTCGACACACCAAACACAAAATTGCAAAAAATGTGTGATACTCCGGAGACACGAAAAGATGTTGTTAAGAAGGCTTTGTTTGGTGAAGTGATAAATGAGCAATTAAAGCAGAATTACGCCAACTTAAAAACCTTTAAAGAAAAACAAATGTTTGGGAAAGTTGTTTCTGGTAAATTAGTAGAGAAATATAAGCTGTGGAGAAACAAGGACAGTGCTCTATCTTACAAGAGAACGGTAAAGGCCGCACATCAGTCAACTTTAGTACCTCATACACATACTCGTAGAGACAGGGTTCCGGATGAACATGTAAACACAGTGCGAAAGTTTTATGAAAACGATAACAACAGCAGAATTGGTGCAGGAAAACGTGAATGTGTGACCAGAAAAGGGGTGAAAAAACAAAAGAGATACTTGTTGGATTCAATCACCAATTTACATCAGAAATTTATAACCGAAAACTTTAAAATCAGTTACCAGACGTTTTGTCGTTTACGTCCTTTCTGGGTAGTTACACCAACAGTTAACGAACGAGATACATGCCTCTGTATAACACATGCTAATATCGATTTAAAACTCTCGGCATTACACAGACAGAAAATTTTACCTTACAATAACCATAACAAGCTATTAGAAAACATATGCTGCAATCGCTATGAGGAGCAATGTTTGTCAAGGAAATGTCTAGGCTGTGTTGACAAGAATCCGATTTACAAAGAGTTTGATGATAACAAATCGATGGAATTTATAAAATGGGTGACTGAGAAGCAAGAATTTCAAGACCCTATATCTAAAAAATCACGAACTGTAACAAAATATCTGAAAAGGACTTTTACAGTTCGTCCCCGTCAATTGATTGCAGATCTGCAAGATGATTTAGAAAACTATCTTCTTCATGAGAGAAATATAATTCATCAATATAAAGCTGTCAAAGGAATAAAAGAAAATCTAAGTGATAAAGAGACAATAATTCACATGGACTTTTCCGAAAATTACTGTACTAAATACAACGAAGAAATACAAGCCTATCATTTTGGAGGATCTCGACTTCAGCTAAGTCTCCATACAGTTGTAGTTTATATGAAAGGATCCACGCAGTGTTACTGCACCGTGTCAAAAAATACCTCACATTCGCCAGCTGCTATATGGGTTCACTTGAAACCAATTTTAAAGTCTTTACCAGCCTCCATTCGCTGTATTCATTTCGTAAGCGATGGACCTGTAACGCAGAACCGAAATTAAACTATGTTTTACATTTTGGCTTCAAGGCTTCATCAACTGGTACCAAATGTTGAAAGATTTTCCTGGAACTATTCAGAGAGCGGTCACGGTAAGGGTGCACCTGATGGGGTTGGGGCTACGTGTAAGAGAACTGCCGACTCTGTTGTAGCTGCAGGAGGTGACATCGACAGTCTTCAATCTTTCGTAAAGATAATCCAGGAAAGATGTTCTGGAGTTTTTATAATTATAATTGATGACGACGACATTAAGAAAATGACCGACGACATTTTGAAGAGCACAGCTAATTTGAAAAGCTTCAGTGGTACCCTCAAAGTACACCAAATAAAAGGTAAAATATCACAAGTACCTTTGGGAATGCAACGTGGTCCTGTCAACCTATCAATGAAAAGTTTAAGCTGCTTTTGTAATGACGAATGCCAGCATTTCGATTTAGGAACAGTATATTATGAACAAAGAGAAAAACTGAATGTCGAGAATATTTACACGGATTCCGAAGGGGAAAACGAACCCGACCCTAACAAACATGAAAAATATGATATTCAGTGCGAGACGAAGTCCAATACCAAGTCCTATTCCGAATGCGAGAATGTTCCTGGCCCAAGTTCCATAATGTCAGTCTGTCAATATAATGTCGGTGACTACGTTTTAGTCAAATTTCCCCTCAAAAAGATAGAATATTGTTATATTGGTGTAATAAATGAGATTGATACTGAGGAAAGCGAATTAAATGTAACTTTTCTGAAAGTTTGTGACGATAAGGGTCACACATTTAAGGTTGATGAGTCTGATGTTTCTGATGTAGCGTTTAATGAAATATTGGAAAAATTGCCAAATCCAGATGTGATGCTAAAGGGAAAAAGACTGTTTTATTATTTTAAGACAAGTGTACCTGTCTATGAGAAATAGTTTTAATTGTTTTTAAAAATCTATATAATATAATAAAATATGAGGTAAAAAAGATGAGAGCAACATGTTAAAATGTTTTGTTTGTTGTTATTGTTTATTAATGTTTATTTTGTACGAATTTTAAGTTCCTTTAAATAGTATGGCAAGACTATTTCCATTATTTGTTAGTCATAGGTTCGATAATAGATACTTTGTTTTTAAGCTAAAAAGTTTATTTTAATTTGTTTATTTCCAGTCGTTGTCAGCACTTAAGTTACATTGAGTTATATAACTTGTTATTGATTTGATTTAGCATAGATTAATAAACATTGTTTACATTTTAATAAAAAAATAAAAAGATATCATTTGTAATAATTCAAAAAAAAGTGTCTTTCTTTAATATAAACAGTCCCCTGAAAAAAACAACAGTCCCCTGTAAAGGTTTTTCCGAAAATCGTCCGTAACTTGCAAAATAAGGAGAAAATACATCTGCTTTGTTGGAGATGTAGCATAAATTAGTATCGTATTTCCTGTTATATGCTTTGTAATTTGCTTTAAAGAAAAAATGTGTATGGGACAGCTTTGCATTAGGAAGTTTCCAATTAGTAGAGAAATACCCATATATATATATATATATATATATATATATATATATATATATATATATATATATATATATATATATATATATATATATATATATATATATATATATATATATATATATATATATATATATATATATATATATATATATATATATATATATATATATATATATATATGTATATATATATATATATATATATATATATATATATATATATATATATATATATATATATATATATATATATATATATATATATATATATATATATATATATATATATATATATATATATATATATATATATATATATATATATATATATATATATATATATATATATATATATATATATATATATATATATATATATATATATATATATATATATATATATATATATATATATATATATATATATATATATATATATATATATATATATATATATATATATATATATATATATATATATATATATATATATATATATATATATATATATATATATATATATATATATATATATATATATATATATATATATATATATATATACGTACATATATATATATACATGTCAAAAGGTGGTGTGAAATGCGTCCCCTCGAAATATTGACTTACTACAGATTCCTGTAAAGTATATTGACAAAGTTGAGTACGCTGATTTCGAAATCGATCTTATTTTGCTTGTTTTTCTATTTTTTTTATCTGTATATTTTGATTATGTTTTTGTAGCATTTTTGCGTCTTTCCATCTTTGGAATTATTTGGAATTATTTTGGGTCCATTATAAATTTCTTTATACTAGTACATCCACCATGTATATTTTCACCAGTTTTCTGATATTAACGTATCAATTTTGCGTCCCCTGTGTTGCCAAATTGTTGCCTGCCTCAAGACAAACGAAAATACTCAAATCAGTTTGATATTTCGTTTACATGATTGTCTATTACTGGCCAACATATGTTATACCAGTACCTGAATTGTAACAATAAAACGCGGCTCTTGTTATACAGTGCATCCATAAAGTAACGGATGAATTCATTATTAGATAAAGGAACAATATTCCTGAAAATTCCCGAAATATAATAGCCTCGCAGGATGAGCTGAAGTAGAATGTATCAATCGAAGTAGAATTCGTTTCGTAACTGAAACGTCTCAGATAATAGTACTTTGTGCAACAGGTCATGATATGATGTCCAAATCATACGATGTCGAAATTTTAAATACCATTTATCTTTTAGCTCAGTACCTAGCCTACATAAAAGTATAATATATATTGACAAATTATTTCACCGCTCAAAAAAGAACAGTTGCCTGTCCTGTGTACCTACGTAAGGTGGCCATATTCTACGTCAAATATAACTGATACTTTACATACCTTCAGGTATCGAGATAATTAAAATTGTCCTATTTAGAACCAAAGTGAACACAGAATTTGATTATTTAAAAAGGTTCATTTGTCCGTTATCGATATTTAAATTATTTATAAATGTAGTTATACGTAATACCTAAACTAAATTTTCTATAGCACTCATTTATGTCTGAAAGAAAACGAACTTCAACAATTACTATTTTCTCTTGTATTTTAAATTGTTAATCAAACATATATCTTTCTATATTTAGCACATCGAAACGTATATTTGCCTCATTATTTCGGACGTAGCACCCTTAATATACGGAACTGTGACTGGCGGTTCCACATCTTAACAGTAACAAGAGAGGATATGAACTATTCCTTTCAGTTACCCACTTAATGCAATTAATTACATATTCTAACTAAAACAGAAACCAATTTACGTATGGGTGTACTAAAATGTATTGTCACAGTTTGAAAATTAGCAGGAGCTAAGAAATTTTATGTTTAAAATGAGTGAAATTCAGCAATTAATTCTTAATAGTTTTTGTTGTATGATTAATAGTTAATTATAATTCTTAATCTTGAATCCAATAGAATATAATAGATATTTATTTTACATACATTTTAAAATTTTATAAACACAGCAACTTATTTATTAAAGTGTAAAATAAACTGATACTCTACAATTAACATAATGCATTAACGAGAAAATAACAGTTCGCACAACATGGGATATTTTGATCCTTATGAGAGGTCAACTTTTCAGCATAACTCCAATTTAGTACTAAAAAGAGTCTCGGTACTAAATTGGATGTTTACATTGTAAAATAATCATTTTATTATTTATTTTATAGGCCAGAAAAATGTAACATTCAATTTATCATTTTCGACAAAAATTATACAACATAATGATCCTATCTTTGGTTAAAAGGTGTATAAAATATGTTGTTAGTATATAATTTCTTTTACAAGATTGCATAAAGACCCTCAAAAAATCAACACCCTGTATCTCTCTTAGCAAGCAAGACAGAGGGTATATTTATAGAGAATTTTCTTCTCAAAATAGTGAATTCTATCAACTACTGAAGTCCTGCTACAAAAAACAGAAATATTCTGTTATAATACATTTTAAGGAACATTGTGCATGTTGAGTTTAAAACAACTAAAGTAAATAATAAGGATGGAATGGTAACTCCAGCTTTCATGAAAACTTAGTTACTGGTTTCTTGATGTTCTAGAAGTCGGTTTGCATCGAAAAACTAAGTTAAAAAAACCGTGTCTCCCACGAGTAGTGTAAATAAAATGGCAATTAGATACGTTTTGATCATTCTTGAGCAAAACGGTGCTAATATAATTGCAATAAATACCGTATAGGTACACCATTTTTATAACAAAATATCTCCAACCACCGTTTAGAGCAATGTACCATATATATCCACACAACCGGCATATCTACTATGAATGGTAGTCTTACATTTGTTTAGTAAGTTTATTTTTTCATTATTAGTACAGGTTGATATTAGTACCTCTAGCATACTACAAAGTTTGCTGCTTGAGCGTAGTAGTCTTGTGGAATGAAACGAATATCATTTGTGAATACTTACTCCACCTATTCATGTTATGTGTGATAATGCCTAAATATGCTTGTTTGTCATTTATTGTGGTAACAGCTCGTATTGGCCTTTCGAGTGCACCTTTCTTCACAGAAGACAGGTGCACTCTATCATTTATGATAATTATACTATATCTTACTAACTGTCTCATACAAAATACAATACTGATATATTTTTTTTATTGGTTGTTATGAAACTCAAACGTAATACCCCTGGTAATAACTATCTATTCAAACAAAATCTAAACCCATCTCAAACTAACTACACGTTATCTGTCAGTTCGAACTACTGAGTTTTAATGACTTTAAAAAAAATCCGAAGGTTTATGAAACTCAGGATTTCATAAATGTATTCAGAAAACTGAAACAGGATTATTGTCAAACATTTAATATTTTTAGTTTATTATTATCATAATGTAGATTTGTTAAAATTTACAAACCGACCATCATGGAGATTGAATGGATTTACAGGTAACAACATTACAGGTACACATTACAGGTAATTACAGGTACACAGAGAACTAATATTCCTACCTGTATTGAATTACGCCTGCAAATCCGATAAGAGAGCTATGATCATTCACCAATACCTCCACCAATGTTCATGGAAGCAAAATTGATACAAACATTTATATATATTGTAACCGCTAGCTCTTCTTAGTCTGGGAGCCAGGTCGTGGGTGAAGGTTTTATTTTTTGATGCTTGAGAGTTACCTAAATGTTATAGAAGGACGCTCAGTATAAACTATCTGTTGGGCGCCAGTCAAAACGAGTTTGACAAGGGAGGGGAAGTTAGATGACAGAAACAAACACAAGGACGAATTGTATATAAGTATATTAAAAAGTGTAAATATGTGAAAAAATGACGGGTGTATAAAGTATAAATAACAATATTAATAAACAATAACAATTTGCGCTCAAAGAGAAAATGACAAACGACGGAGGTACAGGAATTCGCCAGGGCAGATAATCCGGGCGGCACAAGAGTAGTGGTTAGCGCCTACACTAGCTATTTGTGCACCACAGCTGTGCTGTCATAAAACGCGGACCGTGAGTCACGAAGCAAATTAACATTAACCACAAATTTGACTATCCACTGTCGAGACTTACAAAACAAAATGAAACCAGGTATGGATCCTTATCAAGGTCATAAACTACTTATTATAGAGCCTACACACCAGGTTAGTACTCATTAAAGATACTAAACTTATGTGCACAAGACGCAAACGGCTGCTTACGTTTACAGTATGCCCCTTACACAAATTCAACCCTGTATTGTGACAGCTCGGTACACCTTAGAAGTTTAAGGCAAAATATAACAGTTGTTGGCACACTAATGGTGCTTATAGATAAAGTTAACGTTATTTCAGGAGAAGATGGAAGCCTGTGGTCACGTAACCGTTAAGTAGGTTACCGGATGTGCGGTTCGAAGAAGTGCAAAGACACTTATGGAAATGAAACAATTTCTACTCACGTGCACCGTGATACTATACCACTGCCACGAGGACGTGACTTTATCAGCGCCCCAACTAAGGAGACTGTAACCGGTCTCTCTGCCAAGCCGGATATATCACAGGGGTCCGAGGTGCAGCTCTGCTCCTCCAGACTGTGTGGTGATGAGTATCTGGGGGAGGAGTGATTATCCCCAACAGGACGCCGAAGCAGGTGTTTCAGGCCCGCACGTCTTGGTACGTGGTGAATCCAAGTGCGAAGTAACGTCGGAAATATTGCGTGAGTCGTAACGTGAAGAGGGCAGCAAACGTCTCAAAGTAGGCAGACAAGGGAAATATCCCACCATAAAAGTATTTCATACAGGAAGTAAGTTGGAAGAACAAACCAGGAAACAATGCCCACTAGCAACGTCCAGGAGCAAGGTCCAGGAGCAAGCCTGAAACGATTACTTCGTCAAAGTAAAACGTTCAGCAAAGATTTTACTTTTAAATAATTTAAGATGTTATTATTTAATGAGGATGTATTTGACTGTGTATTTTGAATCATTTGTCACTGACCTTAGTTGTTATTAGGCTCTCTCCTATACAAGAATCCCGTGAACACCTTATCACAGTTCCCCAAAATTTGCAAATGTCTGCCCTCTTTTTGTTGACACTCCGCAAAAAATTGTCCCCTCTCATTTCGGTAACTTTACAAATTCCCCAGATGACCTTTGCTGTCACTCACAAACAAAACTCATCTTTGAACAGATTAATAACTCATCACTCAGACATCTGGAAAAGGTTGTGGAGTGCACCCCCACGTAATCTGTGCCATTTGCAGGTATTATATTTTAAATTTAAGAATTTGCCTCTTGGGAGGGCAAAATTCAAATTCCTACATGTGACAATGCGGGTATGCAACCTACTACTCGTTGTCGGCGATGCGTGTTGCCTACAATGGGTGCACTTAGGCAACGCAAAAATGACTTTAATCCCGGATTAATTATTATGCCTTTATGGTCGCGATTTTTGACCCGTTACAATATATATATATATATATATATATATATATATATATATATATATATATATATATATATATATATATATATATATATATATATATATATATATATATATATATATAAATATATATGCTTCATATATATAAAAGAACGGAATTCTCAATGAAATTAGCTGAGCAGCAGAATGTTGGTAAGTAAATTATTTCTATAAAGAAATATTTATACGATACTCATGGTTCAGTGCTTCAAGTTCAAGTGCAACAAATCGCTAAATTTATTCTCCATCTCTATCTCTAGGCATTTATTTGCCAATCTGCTATCATGATAAACTAATTGTTTTTGTCCCATCCAGCATAATAATAATAATGTTTCCGAGGTTGGGGGGGTTGGTAAAAGACCTTCGAGAGCTTGTCGCTCAAGTATTATTTCACCGCAAGAAAATTACTACGAATCGAAAGAGCATGTAAGTACTTTTACAATATGCAAACTAAATGCGTACTTTTTATTTCGTTTTATATTCAAAATAAAATAAATTTGCACTTTACAAAAGAACAGTAGCAGCAAAACATTATTCAAATTAGTAGGTACCAACAGTAGAATTTACAGTAAACATTTTCCCTATAAAAAAGTGAGAGATCAATGAAGATTTGGTGAAATGTTCATCTTTACTTCCTATTTTGAAAACCGATTAGTCTATGCTAGACGATAGGAACTAGGGCAAGTTTTTTACTAAAATATGTTATTCTTGACGACCTTGTACGACAAAAATTTACCAAGTTATAACAATTTGAAATTTTGGAATTTTCCGCGCCACTTTCAGACACTCGATTTTCGAGCGGAACAAATATTAATAAGCTACTTGCCCAGGACAGATGTAACAGAGCATAATTTAGAGTAACTTTAATAAGGGTATGTATCTCGAAAAATATTTGGGTTAGTCAACCAATTTACGAATTCTAAAAACTCGATGCAAAATTTGCAAAAATTCGAACTTGTCAAATTTGTCAACCTGCGTCTCCCAGTCTCCCATGTGTGGAATAAGTCTCCCATTTTAAATGAAGTGCATTTATTTTTTTTATGCTCTGTTTTTGATAATTTTTAAATCTTTCGAATACGTGAAGCATTACCGATTTTCTGATTTTATGCATCTCAAGTTTTTCGAGTATTTCAAGGAAGATCAGTTTTTGTCAAAAATTTTGTCAAAAATTTTGAATTTTACTTGTATGTCTATACTGGATGTTTGGTAAGGCGATGTCGACCCTATATAGGGTGGTAGAGGGCGTCATTTAGCATATATATATATGACCACAGATACCTATGTGAAAAATGCTATTAATAAAAATGTAAGACTTTGACACTTTTAATTACGATTACATTTTTTTTGGGATAAATATCATTTTATATATTTTATAGACGACAGAAACCTTTAATTTCTTTCTGGTTGGAAGTTTAGGAAGTTCTGGCAGAATATCAAAATGAATGAAAATTATGAAAAATGGAGGAAAAATGGAAAATTATGAAAAAATGGAATCAAAAAAAAATCGGAAACATAAAAAAATTAGCATTTTTCATAGAGGTATGTTTGGTCATATAGATGCCAAGTGACTTTCCCTACCACCCTGTACCGAGTCGGTATCGTCTTACCAAACACCATGTATATTATTATAAATAATTATTAATGGGTGGTGTTCTTTTGTCCAAAGGTGATAGATATAGAATTTTTTTTGGGGATTTTAATTGCAATTTAAATATTAAAAACGGATAATGGAAGTCTAAAGCTTCTTATATTACTATGTTTCATTTTGTTCTGCACCAAATATAAGCCGATATTGATAACATATAAATTTTCTTTTCCGAAATGTGGCTATGACCATTTTTTAGTTATCCTCTAACTCATCGAAAATTCATCAAAGATTTTTCTCTGTGCACTGTGTAGATAGGTTTAGTAGGTAATAATTTACTGTATATTATTATTACATGTTTCAGAAAATAGAAAACAGACTCGTGGACGATGGACCGAAGCTGAAAAAAATAGTTTTGTAACATTTTCGAGATTACGTAAAGGAAAAAATAACTCCAAAAAAGGAGAATGCGAGGAGTTAATTTCACAATACAAAGATATTCTAAAGAATAACATTTGGGTTACCTTGGTTACCTTGAATATTCGTTGAAAATAAACGTTTTATTTTTTCTGTGCAAATAGAATAAAATTAGTATAGAATAAAGAAAACAGTTGTTAAATTTGTATAAAAATATACCTACAGTATACAAATTTTCCTTGAAAGATGTTGGTATAAATTATTTATTATTGTCATTATTTATAAAGTTGTGGTGAAATAATTTGTTGAACACCCTGTATGAAATGACTACTACATGACTATTACGTGTACATGACACATCTTAATTGATATCATGCCTCATTTTCAAAATTAGCTTACACCTGGACTAGGTATATGCCTAAACTAAAATTTGGTTGACAATGATATTTTTTTAATAGTTAGATATATCGATATTTAATGATCACTGCTCTCTCGGGTTATTTATATTCCAGATAACCCTTGACGATTACCTGTTATCTCCAAATTTTATTCCAATTGCACAATTGAGTTTTTGGCCTGCCGTGCATTATTAAAAAAATATTTTCATATTTTCGAAATTAATTAACATAAAAAGAAAAGAAAATTTTTCATCAGATATGCTGCTAGGAATATTTGAAATAATTTCCTTTTTTCATTATTCTTGAAAATTACAAAATATTGTCTCGAATATAAAATATAATAAAATAAAATGCAATAAAAGATTTTCATTTTATGTTGTTTAAGGTGTTTTATTGTTTTAGTTATTTTAATCAAATTAAAAATATACCTCATTTTTAATTAAATTTTAACTTTTTATCACGCCTTTCAATTTTTATTTCTAGTGATAAATTACTCTTGAAATTTACAAAAGATTGTTTTAAGTTTAAATTTAATAAAACAAAATACAATAAAATGATTTTTATTTACATTGTTTTATCTGTTGTAAATCTCCCTTTTAACTGAATGGTACAACTTCCGTATTACGTGCACTATTGCCAAGTCTTCGGGCTACGTATACTGCGACTAATTTACCGAGTATAATATGGGTCGAAAGGTAATCAAAAAATTAACCGAATTGGATTATAAAATACAGTATGTCCCATTTAAAATAAGACACTTATTGAAGGTCCAAGTAGTCAAAGTTTGGTATCAGTTATTGGACACCCTGTGTATTTTGGAGCATATGTACTTTATACATATATAAGCCCCATGTCTTTTTAGTATGTGGAACAAAAATTGGTTCTTGAAAGTTACCATAGCGAAAGTTATTAATTTCTAATGTGCGGGTTATTTTCGCATATGTTTTTATTAATATCGAAATATCTCAAAAACTATTGCTTTTAAGGATAGGGAAAAGTATTGAGAGTTACCTTAAAATAACGAGTAGAATTCGAATCTGGCATAAAAAATATAGCATGCCATTTAAAATAAGGAAATTGTAGTCGACTTCCGGTATAACCGGAAGTGGTAACTTGAATTAAATCACGTATAGTGGATATTTTTGGTTTGTTCAGTACTTTTTAGAAATTGTAATAATTATAATATTGGAAATATATTGCTCACATTAAAATATTATTCATTTGTTGCTTATTATGCTTGTAATAAATACCGTTAGTAGTTAAATTTTGCAAACAGTGAGGTTTTTTTTCAATAAAATAGGTATGATCATTACTTTACATCAAGAACTGATTAAAATTGTTATGTAAATGTTCATACAATATTAAAGGTTTTTTATTGTAAAACAAAACATGGATTTAAATGTTTCCAATTTAAACCAAGATGATATTTAAATCTAAATTAAATTCCTAAATATCTTAAATTTTGACATTATATTATATCAGCGAATTCATGATGGCCGGTTTGTAAATTTTAACAAGTCTACATTATGATAATAATAAACTAAAAATATTAAATGTTTGACAATCATCCTTTTTCAGTTTTGTGACTAAATTTATGAAATCCTGAGTGTCAAAAACCTTCGGATTTTTTACGTTACAACAACTACAAGTCAGTAGTTACAACTCAGTACAACTCAGCAGTTCGAACTGACAGATAACGTGTATTTAGTTTGAGATGGGTTTAGATTTGGTTTGAGTAGATAGTTATTACCAGGGGTATTACGTTTGAGTTTCATAACAACCAATAAAAAAAAATACATCAGTATTGTATTTTGTATGAGACAGTTAGTAATATATAGTAAAATTATCATAGATGATAGAGTGCACCTGTCTTCTCTGAAGTCTTGAATAAAACTTTATTTCACCACATGACACTATCGCTTTAATACTCCATACGATTTCCAAGGACAATACTTACAAAAAGGCCAATACGGGCTTTTACCACAATAAATGACAAACAAGCATAGTTAGGCATTATCACACATAACATGAAGAGGTAGAGTAAGTATTCACAAATGATACTCATTTTACTGTGTACCGTAAATTTAAGACTACCATTCATAGTAAATATGCCGGTTGTGTGGATATATATATATATATATATATATATATATATATATATATATATATATATATATATATATATATATATATATATATATATATATATATATATATATATATATATATATATATATATATATATGAAGACATCAGGGGAAAAAGGGGGAATGTCACAAATTGGTCCAAAATGAGTTACGTATGCCATCTGTTAGACAGTAGCTCAGACTATCTCTAGGATGCATCTCCATAGGAAAAAGATGGCATAGTCACAAGATATCCGCGTCTGAAAAATCATACACAGGGGAAAAACGGGGAGTGTCCACTCTTACAGGGAAAAACGGGGAATGTCCGAGTTTGGGTGCATATTAATGCATCAGTTCTATTGCTTTTAATTTAGTTGGTGTTTTGATTCTACTATGTCAGTAAGCTGATATTTACATTTTACAGTGGTTTAGGTTAATAAAAAGTGAAATAGTATAAAAACCAAACATAATGGGCGATGTCAATGAAGATATGCATAGCATGTGTGGAAATAGTGTTTGCACAAAACCCAAGAAAAGAAAGGTACACGTCCGCATTAAGGAAGTCTTTTCACAACTAAAGAGAAGCACACGTGAAGCAGGACCGGACTGCAAATGTAAGCGCCTTAAATGCTTTCAAAATTTAATGCTGAGGAAAGACAAAATATTTTAAACAATTCTAATAGAATGCAGAGCAATAATGAACAAAATTTTTATTTGTGTGGACTTATTTCAACAACGAATGTAAAACGAAGACGTCCTCGTCAAAATGAAGACGATGCTTCTCTGCATGAAAAATCTTACAGGTATAAAATTAATGTTGTTAGGGATGGTATAGTTAAAGAAACTATTGTATGCTATAAAGCCTTTTTGGCAATACATGGCATAACTAAAAAGAAACTGGAGTTTTTGCAAAGGTCATTGAAAACAACAGGTCTCCCCCCTAAAGATAAAAGGGGCAAACATTTCGATAGGCCTCACAAAATATCTGACCAAATATATAAAAATGTTATTAATCATATAGCATCTTTTAAGGGACATAAAAGCCATTGCACTCTAAATAAATCACAACGATTATATCTTGATGAAAATCTAAATATTACTAAAATGCATGGGTTATATATGCAACTCTACCCTAAGCAACCTATATCGTATGAGTCCTATCGATCAATTTTTAGTACTAAATTTAACATTTCCTTTGGGTACCCCCGTAAAGATACATGTAGCATTTGCGACGAGTATAAAGCAAAACAAAAAGAA
>CAXKVY010002129.1:0-67172 GCA_964058915.1 Tetropium fuscum
AAAACATTATTCAAAATTATCAGAAAACATAATTATATTGTATATTTATATTATTTTTTGCAGAAATGTAAGAATGTCGTAAAGTTAATTTTCAGAATACTTACTTGTAAAATACGTAATGTATACTGTAAGGTACCAACGTAATAATGTATATACTATGTTTGAATTTACAATAAGCAGATGCTTGAAATTAAAGTTTTCCGTACGTAAATCACATTGAAATACCAATATAGTAGCTAAATTTGATTAGAGAATTAGTTAAGTACCTCTAGTGATTAATATTCTCTAATAATTGACCTCTACTCCACAGAGGTAATAGGGGTACCTATTCAAGATTAATGTACTGAAAATGATCTTCTTTATTACAATAACACATTGTCCGAGTAGATTCCTATTAGTAGCCACTATGTATCAAATTTTACTAATTTCGCTTATATCCACGTAGCAAAATGTTTGTATATTTATCACAGAAGCTCTCTCTATTATTAACTCTCTTAAATGTTTGAACTCTCAGATTCAAATGAAGTCATTATATTATGTAAATTTCCTTGCTAGCCGGAAATACTTTCGAGAATATTTTCAACTTCAACCAACCTAATATATTAACGATTTTGAAGTGTATCAGTATGTATCAAGACTGCTAATATATATATGTACTATAATCTATAATATACCTTACTGCCTATTCAATGAGGATAGCATCCACATTTCAGTTATATTGTAAATATACGAAACCTCACAAAAGAGAATTGTAATTCCACAGGGACCAATATTAGGTCCCTTACCATTTACCTTCTCATTAAGTTAAGAATAAATAGAATATATTTTTTTTATCCGCTTAAATCAGTACTAAGCATCGTACATGGTGCCGTTGGATTCGTCGGAACAAAAACTTACAATAGTGTAAGTATAGTTTTATTATATTATATAGATCTATAAGTTTGTATTTATAGATTTAGAAGTTTGTATTTTCTTTCTTTGTATGTAATGACATAGATAAGAAAATTAGAATAAATATATATAAAATGACATGGCATGAATTTCATACTTGGTGTTTTGTATCCCCTGCTACAATGTTACATAAAATAACTTTTAACTTAAAACTTTACCTCATTAGAGTCGCAGCGACCCCAGCAAGCCATTACGGAAAGAGTATCCCAACACTGTTTACCGTTTTCGTCTGTTTGCGTTACTCTGTAAGTGTACAGTCGACGGTGACACTTTAAAGTGACTGCTGCATCTGCAAGAGGTTCTTCGTCCTGTAGTTCTGTGTTTGCCTCGATGATGCTCTGACCTCGCGCTAATACGTTCAGGGTCAGTGTTACCCATAAAAAGCTTCTTCTCATAATTGGAAATTTCTGCAAAAGAAAATCGTATCATTAATCGTAATTTTAGCTTCTAGGAAAAGGTAGATCCGATAAAATTAAAGGGACTTTGCTATACAAACTTATTTCGAAATCTGAACCCCTTCCGAAATACAGGGTACTGAATTTGATTTTTTTAATAATTTTTTGTTAATATCTATTTGAGTTATAAACTTATTGATCTCAAATTTTCTGTGGTGAATTTCACGTTGCACTAGTACCAATACACAAAATCTCAGCTCGACAGGAAGAGCCAGTGACGTGTATTCCGCCCTTGCCGATAACTTTTATAAAAATATGTGTTAAGCCACTGATTTGCTACAATTTAAGCCTAATACAAGTTCTCTATGTTGCGGATACAGCTAGTAAAACATGGGTAATTTTTTTTAAAAACTGAGGTAGGTTCATTTTCAAGATACGTACCGGCTAAACTAATGGTCTTAGAGAAAAGTCCGGATCAGTGGAGAAAGGAGGGGGAGGAAAGATGACGTTTTATGGAGGTGAAGGCGTGTGTCGTCACATGGTATTAGGTCGTCTCCATCCTTGTCCTTTTCGTCCAGGACGACAGGGGTGACGTTGTTGCAACTTCGCCCTTGAGAAGAGGAGCATAGGATAGAGCACCTGAGCCCTACCTTTCTGCAAGTGCACGACCCTAAGCACCCTTTAGTGCATTTGTCAGCCACCATTCTAAGCAGGATTTGAGGAGAGAGCTCTGCGCAGATTGTGACAGGCATGAGATGTTCGCTGGTGGCCCATCCCCAGTCACACGAGTTTTGTTGAACTCCAACCAACCATTTGCACCTTTGAGTTCACATTTTGAGTTCAGCGTTCTCTCATCTCCTCCATAGAGGTTCATCAAGATCTCCTCGCCAGCATTTCCTACTTCTTCCTGGTTGGAATTTGGATCAAGGAAAATCACCGATAGAATGCACGAACAAAACCGTCCCTAATGATATTTACATATTTTCTTTACATGTGAAGGAATTTTCTGGATATTGGGCGCACTCTGACCCACCTCTGCCTCCTTTCTGGAAATACACGTTCGTCTATCGAGAGCTTAAGCCATTCAGAAGGACCAGTATAGTTCGACGTCCTGCCCAATGATGAAAACTTGGTCGAACGATGAGCTCTTGGAGGGCAGACCTCACTATATCAGCATCGGCGTCTTCTTGAGGTTGGCATACATCGATACCCTGCCTCTCAAATTGAGGAAACTATGGGGCATAGGTGCACCATTTTGGAATAAAATTTAAGTTAATTACATTTTCTAGAAATTTCTTTGGCGGGTCTTTTTACTAGGGCCATTAGTTTAGTCGGTACGTGTCTTGGGAAAATTACCCCATAGCGATAAATGTTCACTTTTGGAAAAAAATTCTCATATTTCACTGGCTGTATCTCAGCAACAAATGGACATAGAGAGCTCAGAGAGATGGGCTTAAATTGTAACAAATTTAGTATACGAAGTGCATATTTGTGTATATTATTAAAGGCATTCCTCCACCTGTTCCCAGTATCTCAGAGAAATTAAATTGAAATTAAAGAAAATACCATCAGCTGGGAATTTGTTATGCAAACGGTATTAAAATGCAATTTTAATTTAAAGAGAATTTGAGGCTAAACAGAAAATTATATTTCAATGAAAAATGCATGATTGATATTAATATAATTAAATACAGTTATAAAAAGGCCGTCAAAATGTATTTGTACAAGAGTGTTACGTGGTGATAGTAAATTTTATGAATCACGCAAGGTGATGTAAATTTAAAAATCAAATTTATGAACTTATAAACGACGAAAGGACCGCATTGAAATTGAATTACCTACTGAATGTTTATCAAAATGGAAGTGTCTTATTTTCATAAAATTGGTATAATGTACTAAAAGAGCACTAAAATATATATACAAATATAATATAAATAGCACATTTATGGAATTCACATTAAATGCCTTAGTCAGAATTATTGACAGATTACGTACATAGGACAAGAAATTTAAATACGATTGTCCAATAATTTGTCTGATATTATTGCTTATTTCTCTCTGAAACGTATAAAAGGCAGATATTTATGTGGTTCTTTAACAAACTAACTCAATGAGAACAAATCACAGAAATTAGTCATAGATTCAAATCACAGAGGAGATAATAGCGTTAAGCTCCTCGAATTTACCTTGGATGATAATTTAAATTGGTCCAGTCATATGAACTGCTTGGGGAAGTCGCTTACAAATGTAATTTTTCTATTGCGCCACATATAGTAGTACAGTAGATATAGGTTTTTGGGTGGAACTAATTCCCACAAAGACGGGGTTTAAATTTTTTAGTCCGTTATTGGTATCTTTCTCTACTAAAACTCTTATATATAAAAGTTATATACTAAAAGTCTAGAAAAATCTGAGTGTATAAAATACGTTTTTTTTTGCCATCCTGAAGAAAAATATAAAATGTGTAATAACAAATTGCACGGTATTTCACGCTCGAAAATAATATAATAATGGTTTTTACAAGTAAAATGTTTACATATATTAAGAATATATTAATAAAAGGTATTGTCATTGACGGAGCTATTCTACATATTGACACAGGACTCCTCACCCAGAGAATGCTGGTATGTTTTTCTATAAATTCTGATGTGCAAAAATTAATAAAGAACTTTTAACAATTATTAATTATCTATACTTCCACCGACTATATTTGATCCAGAAACTCAGTTATTGAGAAAAAGTGAATAATCATCATTGGCAAGCATCAAGAACTTTGTATGACAGCCCCTATTTTAAATTACAAGTTACCTACGGAAAAAATGTATGTAAGTGTAAAATATCTTGACTACTACATAAATTGCCACAGCGAAAAACTGGGAAATTTACAGATGTGTTACTACTTCATATTGCTATAAGCAATATAAAGTTGAGACAATTGTATTTGATGGCTATGTCATCTCCAGTACAAAGGATGTAGAACATCAGATACGCACAAAACAATAATCAGTAACAATGAAATTCACTGAGAGCTCTCCACTTCTTATTGCCAAAGGATTCGATCTTTCTAATCATGAAAATAAAGAATGCTTTATAACCGTCCTTGGTAAACACTTAGAAGCGAATGGCCACCCTGTGATTAATGTTACAGATGATGCTGACACAGTTATTGTAAAAACAGCACTGACCTTAGCAGAAGAGAAGCATATAACAGTTATTGCTGATGACACCGGTATTCTTTTACTTCTGATTTACAATGATTTTATTTAAAATTTTTGTAATACGAAATATTTCTTTGCAATCATCTATGTCCAGTGATAAAAATGTGATATTAAATCAATGCAACATGTGCTTGGCGCTTGAATATCGATGCAACATGTGCTTGAATATGCGCTAGTCATTTGGATCAGATATTGGCACCAAAGCATTGGTATCATTGTACGGTGAAATTGCAAAGACTCTGAACCAACTACGATATAATCTCTACTTGAAAAAAAATCACAACAGCCAAAAGTAAATAAAATTTTGAATAAAAGATTGCCACATATAGAAGATGTTGCTGCTTCTCCGCGTACATTTACAATATCTCTGTTATTTGGCCATTCTGTTATTTGTTATTTATTTTCATTTCATAAATCGAATACCATTTCCCGTAATTTTTCTAGACTAGGATGTCAAAAAGATACCAACAAGAAACTTCAATCCCCATCTTTGTGGGAATTTATTGCACCTATCACCTTTTTTATGCATATCTACTGTACTATAGGTTGGTATTGAACATTTCCACTTTATTTATATCGTACTCATCATTATTTCACTCACGAATTTATTACGATATGATACTATAAGGAAATTTCTCCCATGCTCAAAAAATATTACAGACTAAATGATAGAAGAGAGCGGGCGGTAAAAAAATAGGGAACACTGTCAGCCTATTTTTAACAAGTGTGGCATAATGCCCTTACCGTGTATATATATTTATTTCACTCTCCTCGAAATTCATAAACATAGCATTCAGCAGTATTCTAAGGGCTGTGTATGTTAGTGTAGAGCAGATTTGCATCTATAGCTTTAAATTATTTTAATTTAAATTCTAAACTGTGTTTTTTAAATAGTTATTTATCCAATAAGTTTAGTGTAAAAAGTAAGTGTTTATTGCACGCAACGTGAAATTGTCCAACTAGGCCGTCAGGTAGATCAGGTCAATTAGGTATTTGCCTATAATAATTTTCATGAGAACTTTTTATCACGCTTTTTTATGAAAAATATACAATATCTCGGGTTTCAAAAACTGTCACAAACTGTCGTTTTAATAGTGAAAGTTGTTTAAGAAATAATCCCACGTGCCAAAAAAGAACAGTCAGTGGTTATTGTTATATTAAATATAATGTGTTTACATAACTTATGGCATCCTTTTGTGGGGAAATTCAAGTTATTCATATAAAATTTTCCGACTTCAGAAGGCTGCCATTAGAACATTAAAAGGGTCGGAGCCTGATGCACCTTGTAAGATTTTGTTTAAAAAACCATAGGATCCTCCCACTCCCATGCCTTTTTATTTTTTTACACTTCTAAATATTTTTGAAAATTTGAACACTTTTACTAGTCAGTCTGTGGTACATAATTACTATACACGGCACGCTAATAATTTGGTGACGCCATTCTCTCGTATAGGCATGACCGAGAAAAATAAGTTAAATTTAAATTTATATAACAAATTTTCATACATTCATAAAGATGCTAGTCTGAACAGTATGTCAGTATGCAGGGGGATAACGCGGAATGTCCGTGCAGTACCAGGCACGAAAGGCGAATGTCTACTTCTCTGGGTACAGCCAGTAGTGATTAAGTAGTGTTGTTATTGTTTGTTCGGTTTTCGATTATTTTAATAGCACACCTTATAATTATTGCATTTATTATTACTAGTTACTTGTGTATTTACTGAATATAATAGAAAATAAAGAACTAGATGATTTAAGAAATTACTGCATTGAAGGTGAGGGGAAAGAAGAAAGAAGTATGGAAGATTACGCGATGTAAATAAGAAACTTAATCAACAGTCATGCAACAGAAGAGAATTACCACTGAAAAAGGCTAAAATATTTTGATAACGTTCCATTGGCTGTCAGAAGTCATATTATTAGTTTTCAGTTTTTTTTGTTTAGCTTAGCTATATTTTTTTTTGTTTTTAATTTTTTTCAAGGTTTTTTTATATGTTTATGGGAATAAATTTTGTTGACGTACCTCCTTCTTGCTTAATTGAATTTGTAGTCAGTGTTCTTTAATTTTTTTTTTAAGAATAAAACTCCAGGCAAGTTTTTTAATTATTTAAGATATTTATTTGTAATATTATGAAGAATCATACTTAAAATTTTCACAAAGCAACAGGCATTATTAAGCACATGACATGATCTTAAAGTCTTTAAAACGCTCTCCTAGAAAATTTAGAGCTTTTGACAAGCCATCTTCATCCCCTGTACTGTACCCTTCAATTATGGTGTGTAACTGTAAAATCATAAAATCCATGGAATTTGGAAAATGCAAAATTTGTAGTTCCAATATGGCGGACCTTACGTTTCTGTATATATTGAGTGACTGCAGTTCTAACCCGTTGCTGTAAATTGTGGCGGCAACAACATTATTATCATCATCATCATCGGCACCTTCGCCATTTTATAGACTACGCTGTGTGGTGTACGATAATTATTAATAAATTATGGGGGTTTATATACTGTTACATAACATTTATAGTAATAATAATAATAAATGGTATTTATTCACCTATTTTACAATTAATTTGTAAAAATTCAAAATAACATAATATACATAAGAAAAAGAAAAATGTATTTATGACATGAATATGAATACGTAAAAGAATAAAATGAAGTGAAAGGTGAAGTACGAGTAAATTTCAACTGAACCTGAATGTAATAATAATGAATATAATAAATTATATTATTTACTTAGTAGGGCAAAATATACTTTAATAAAGAAAATTGAAAAATAACTAAATAATGCACTATTTGCAATTCATTTATCTGTATAAAATAAGAAAAAAAACATTTTTTTTATTTAACATCATGGTTTACCAGGTAGAGGGCTGGAGCTGAGTTTCTTTTATAAATTGTTTTATATATTTTTTAAAATTTAAAGTTATTATGTTCGCGCAGAAGCTGATTGTATTAGGCTATTGATTATGTCATATAGAGAGGAATTAAGACATTCACGGGTTTTTATTGGGTTTTTATTGCAATCGGTCAAGGAATAATTTATAAGAAAAAACCGCGAAATGTTATTATATAAGAGGGTATAGATATTGAAAATACACCCTCTTTAGGTTTTACAATATATTTCGCAAACGAAGAAAAATTTCGATATAGGTACTTTATATAAAACTTTTTGTAGATTTCCCATCCCCATTCCCCATTAGCTTATTTAAAAAATGTTTAACAATTTTTTTATACCGAAAATGTTGAAACAAAAAGAAAAAAGACAAAAATTTCGATTTTAATTTTTTTTATTTCTTTGTCTATATTTTTTTTAGACAAGAAATAGGTATATGCATTGCTTTATAGAAAAAAAGTTGATCAAATTTCCCTTATAATGTTGAGTCGAAATTTTTTGGGTTAAAAATTGACCGAAATAAAGCCACTCTAACATAGCTTTTTCCCTCATAGAGATATTGTTTTCATCCTTATTTTGTTTAACAAATTATTATTTTACTCAAAAAAAGGTATTTTAAGTTTATTTGTTTGATAATACATAACTATTCAAACAAATGTATTATTCTATGTCTTGAATTAGATGCTTCACTATCACTGATAACAATATAAGCTGTACTTGAAATAATTATTAAATAATCTTCCTACGACTAATGTTTTAACAGAATGCTTTTTGGTTATATATACCCGCGAAAATAAGCGAATGACAGAAAGCATTCGTTCGTGTTCGTGTTCACAGAACTTCATCTGTAGACACAATGACATAAAACAATTTTTTACCGAACGCGGAGCAATTTCCGGCTAATCTATTCGTCCGAATGCCCCGTCGAAATTCGCCTTCGTTATCTATATGAAAACGCACCTTTATTAGAAGCCGAATTAAAACGTATAGCATATAGAACTAAGCATCTTCCAGAATCTTCCCGAATACGAGGAATATTCTAAAATACACAGAGGCTCAGTTAGAGAGAATTCCGAGATGTTGTCACGCGTTGAAGAGAGTGCATTTCGTCCATCCATCCAAGTTGATCATGATGGACGATGAAATATATTTTACTTTGTCTATCTTTGAGATGATGGTTTCTAGACGGACAATTACGATGATGTCCCTGGTGATGTGAGATTAAAAATCAAAACAAGTTTGAGGTCATTTTTGGTAAGATATGCAATTTATGAGGCTGGTTTCATCTCATGCTAAATATGAAAATTTACGTACAATTAGCAGTATCAAAAAAAAATATCATTGTCAGATCTGTCTTGTGATGTATATGACACAAATATATTTGACTACCTAACTTTATTAGACATAAATATTGCAAGTGGTAAATAAAAATTGTTAATACGTTTCTATTTATTTCAAAGTAATTAATGCGATACCTATTGATTAACTACATAATTATAATATTAGACATGCAATATTAATTTAATAATGAAGATAACTCTAGATATACCTACGGCCTGCACAATATGTACATGTACAATATGTTGCAGGCGTTGATGTATGTACGACATACTCAAATGTCTATTATACATTACCCACCTACCATAATAAAATTATTTTACAATCAACAGTAATATGTCATGTCCGACAATGAACTTTATCTCGTACTTTCCATCGATATTACGCTCAATTTATCCCAGTTTAGCTAAACTTTCGAGTCTGCTAAACACAAAGTCCGCAAAGAGGTGATAAAAAAGATTACCCGCGGAAAACGTTTTCCTGGTGTATTATTATTTTTTTAAATATTAATAATTATAATAATATTTATAACAAATATTAATATGCATCTATTTTCAAGAGGCATACATTAACTCCATTTAGAATTACCAATATAACATCATATTATGTAGTTCACGCGGATTTTATTCTATATTTGAATGTTCTGAAACGAGATATTGAAAAGTACTACTTGGATAACATAAATTATTAGCTATATATTAAAGTCGGCCATGAACAAGTGCATATACAGGGTCTTACATGCAATTATATTTATTTTAGTATTGAACATACTTCTAGGCGCGTGAATATTGGAGCCTTCTAAGAAATCGTTCGTGACAGTCAGCAAGGACCTGACCTTGCAAAATGCGTATAGGTCACAATATGCTGTGTTGGGAAATAAACGAATTACTGATTCGTTTTATTTTATGAATGGCTGCAAGGTCAGACAGTATAATAACATACTTCAAAGTTTAGTGGTCAATCTTTATGTTTAATTAGAAATAACATAATATGAACAGTTAGATAGTTCGGTAGCGATAGCGTATTTTTTACGCTTTCGGAAAAGTACAGGACTTTATTTTCGCAGCTTCATTGCTGATGTCAGAAATTAAAAAAAAAATTCACAGATCTTCCATCTTACGCAAGTATAAGCAGGCGTATTGAAAATACCAGACACAACTGGTAAAAATTTCGCAAGTGAATTGAATAAAAATAAAACGCAGTTGTGTTACGATTTTTTGTTCGTTTGACCCTGAAGGTCTTGTCGTTTTAAACGGGTTATCTTGCATGGGGTCGTCAATAATTAGTCTCATTTTTTTTTTCATTTTTGTTTTCGAATGAATGCTATTCTTTAAAAAAGTTTTTGTTTGCCTAAAAATAATGACGGCTTTGTCAAAAATTGTGTTGTTTAATCTTAAAATTTGGTAAGAGTACACTTTGTGATTTTTGATCACCCCGTATAAAAACATAATTGTGGCAAAATCATCATTAGTTTTTTATACGTGGTGATCAAAAAGTACATACTTTACTCTCACCGAATTTTAAGATTTTCTAATTTTTGTCATACATAACATAATTTTTATCGACATTACTTTAGGCAACTTTTATAAATAATAGCGTTTTTCCGAAAATAAACATTTTTTTGATATTTTGTAATTTGTGACCACCCCGTATAAAAAATATGATTTTTGTCGACGTCATTACTATTTTTTTGGCAAGTAAAAATGTTTATGAGCAATAACATTTTCTCGACAATGTAAAATTTTATACATGGTAATCAAAAAGTACAAACTTTACTCTTACTGAATTTTAAGATTTTGTGCTTTGACCACCCCGCATAATAAACATAATTTTTGTCGATATTATTTTAGGCAAGCAAAAACTTTTATAAATAATAGCGTTTTCCCGAAAACTAAACATTTTTTGAGATTTTATAATTTGTGACCACCCCATATAAAAAATATGATTTTTGTGGACGTCATTACTATTTTTTGGGCAAGTAAAAACTTTTATAAATAATAGCGTTTCGTAATGACTATTTTTTTGGCAAGTAAAATTAACGGAATTACAACTTATACTTGAACAGTTTTGATATTACAGGTAAAACTAATATTCATAAGATTAATAATTATTAAACACTAGCGGCCAAGTGACCCAGGCAGCTTTCACGATCGGGAATGTTGCAATGAATGCTGACAGGCGGCGGCTCGGTGACTCAGTCACACACAGTCCCTAAATATTTATAAACATTAACGCCAGCCGATATGATTTATATTTTCATACTAATATTCTCTGTAACTGAATGAACCATATAACCCAAACATATACATAGATAACAACACAGCTAGGTCGTCTCCAGGAGGACGTGACCATATCATACGCATCCAGTACGTCATACGTATTTTCAATACTAAAATATAAAAATATCATTGGCGTACCTCTTTAACAATAACCATGGTTACATCATTGCTTGAAAGAGTATAATGAAATGAATAATAAACACGATAAAGCACTTACTAAAGTTATTTTAACACAATCATTACTTGAATATACCATATATCAAAATTTAAAAAACCGATTTTGAGGGCGGGCACACGTGCAACAACAAAACAGTCTTTGTTATTGTGCGAGAACCATTTTCGACATCTCCTTTTGAAAATAAGTTTCGCAAGTTTTGCCTGAAATTTTCTCCTAACGACTATTTCATAATAAATACTTCATTTTCAGCGTATATGATCATCATAAACCTCTACCAGCCGTCACCACAAACCGATCAAAAATATTATTTTGTCACATAACTGTGTAAGTAATCAAGTACTGTACTACGGTAAACCAAAAGCTATCTCTGGTATTTTCAATACGCCTAAGACCCTTGCGAAGGATACAAGGTCTGTATTTTTTTCTCAATAGAAACAAGTTCCCAATTATAAAGGTAAATAAATCATAAATATATTTGCCATTCCTTGGCATTCCATCCCAGGAAAGAATTAAAATCAGTTCCTTTTAGGTACAAATTATTAATTTTATTATTAAACTTTATAACATTTTCAGATTCTTTAAATATCATAATGCTGCTGCAGTTTGAAATGTTGAACGGCAAAAAGCTATATTGATTTCCAAATTTGTGAGTATTAATTTTATGACTAACTTTATCGAAGGCTCTTTTAAAATCAGTGTTCAGAGCATCGACGGAGCCATTCTTAAAAAATAAAATGTTTCGTATGCATATTCAACAAAATTTAATAAATCACTTGTGGATATCTTAAATGACAAAGCCGTGCTGGTATTTCGTAATGCTGAGTTTGATATTGTCGTAAATATGTATATACAATAATTTCAAAAACCTTACTTATAAAAGATAAAATGGCAATAGGCCGATTTTATGCGTTACCTAAAAGTATGTTATAGGCAATTCAGTACTACATAACAATTATAGCACTCATCTGCTATATATTACCAAACTTTCGCAAATTGTACTTTAATGAATGGACCATTGCAGTTTGTTATAGTAATTTAAATAATTAATTACAATTACGCATGAATGGTAGCTCAACAAAATAATTTATTACCGATAAAATTGAATCCAGCTGCATTTAATAATTCTTAGTTTCTCCGGTCCGGTAATCTATTTGTTAGCGTTGCCCTATCAGTAAGAATATTCTAATCGAACGATTGGGACCGTGCCGCTGCTGGGTGGGGAGCCGGTAAACGATCATCCGCGCCCAGTGACAAACTCTTGAACTTCAATGGTCACGTCTTATATGTAATATCATTATTGAGACAACTTGAAAATGTAAGTACCAATTCTATTGTTTCCCAAAATACCAGCATAATCTGAATGAGGAAATTAGATTTCCCATCGTGAGAAAGCAAAAAAAAATCAATAGAGTTCACGTACGCCGTGACCGAGGATCGTGGGGATTGATTTTTTCTAGGAATAAATACAAAGGGATAATAGGTATATCAAAAATTTCAGTATCAAGGTCACGTACTCGAATCAGGCAGAACGAAGCATATCGGCGACGGTAAAGGGTTCCTTTACTTGTCAACGAAGGGTCAAGCGCGCCAATATTCTTGGCTAGAGATGTGACCCCGGTAAGAGGAGGCCGAGCGGTACCATCGGTCTTTACCCCTAACATCTATGTATGCCGAGATCGCCTGGAAAGGGGTAGGCCGCGAGTTTCACGTGACCCTCACCACAAATGTGATCAGTGTCACGTGAAGTTACGTTAAGCCTCCCTCGGTCCTAGCTGATGGCAGATCCTTGTTTCTAGCGCTCTTAACTTTATTCGCCGGTACTAAAGGGCCGAGAAAACAATCTTTACAAATAGCTTCGAGCAAATTCAATACGGTACGGTAATCGGATACGTTGCATTATCTAGCGACGCCAAGAATACCGGGTCCGGGGCGACAATAATTAGCCCAAGATTTGTGGTTACATCATCATAATCACAGATATAGAAAACCGTAGAATACCTGGATTGATACCGAGGGAATACTTTCAGTATTACACATTATCGAGGAAATACAAAGTTTGTTAGCCGGCCACCGAGGTCGCCTTCGTACGGATTGCTACAGGATGGTAAATCATTAGGGAGGGGTTGGGACATATGAAAACATATGAAGCTAATTATGTGGATGGGTATAAGTAAATATGTCTAAATATTGTAATATCGACTAACCCATTTCGTCTACTCTTCTTTACGAAAGTCGAATAATATATTGCACTTGATCGGGAAAAACTAAAATTGACAATTTTCGTCGGATAGTAAAAATGTTGTACCATTGTGTTCGTTATTAAGTTTTAAGCAACTTTCAAATGTCTGTTCGTCCGATGCCACGTTTTTTATGAACACACTCTCTAGAACGAATTGGTCTCAATGATCTCAAGCACGATGTATTCGAAAGAATAACGTAAGATTTGGCAGAAAAATTAAACAGTTTTTGAGTAAATGGCTTCAGTACGGATAGCCAATCTATATACCCCCGTGGCCATCCAGAGCAGTCTACTATTGTCAGACCAGTCTACGCGGCTATGTAACTGAATCCACAGCCGAATAGCGCTGGGTCAAGTTGTTACAAAGTACTTATGAATTTTCAAAATCCAAAATATTTTCAAAATATTGCCATTCTGGTACGAAGCAACTCCAACTTTGTAACTCGGGCTTTTTTAAATAACAGATCAAGTATTTTTTGTTAACGTTAAATGAATAGTCAAGATAGCTAGCGAATATTTTTTCCATTTATGGTCAGAAACAACTCAAAATTGGTATGGCGGAAATTTTGTAGAGTCGCGATCGATTTTTTTGTCCAAATATGTATTCAGTATAGCGGCTCGAAGATGGCAGACATCTTTGCCATTAATGGTCCGAATCGGCTTAAAAACGGTATAATGGGAATTTTGGGCGACCGTTTACGTGATTACTTGGGTGATCTGTTAATTTTGGCGATCTAAAAAACCCGAGAAAAATTTTGAATTTATTCGGAGATATTATGTCAAATGTAGATAGCAACAATTTTCGCCATCTTGGAGCTACCGTCTGCAACATGTATATTGATGGGGAAACATTTCGGGATCAACGACTTCAACATTCCTGAGATAGGTACCGATTTTAATTCGAATCATACTATAAATGGCAATAATGCCCGCCATCTTCTAGTGGCCATCTTGAATATTTATATTGACATAGTATTTATAACACTCGGAGTAGCTCGACGCGCGTTTCGCCAACCAGGTTGGCATCATCCGGAGACGATCAAAAATGATTAGTGTTTTGACCTTTAGTGTTTTGGTGTTTGGGGAAACTACTCCGAGTGTTATAATTACATCAAAGATTCCAGCCCTATACAGTAATAGTATTCATGATCAGCGACCTAAAAATTTTGAGTCAATTTTGAGTTGATTTGGACGATAAATTATATTACAATTACAAATTACAATTAGCAGTAGCAACACGAATATTAGATAGGTACTTATTTTTGGGTTGTGGTAAAAATTATTTATTATATTTGATGGGATTTTGATTATAATTATTGGGAATTTGTATGAGTATTTGTATTTTGAATGAGTAAAAATATGTATACTAAAAATATTGCATTGTTAATTTGATTGTCAAAATATTTATTGGTAAGGTTTGGTACTGCGAATCCAGAACACTGCTACAGCGCCGGCGCCGTCGAGCGATGACAGTTCGTTGACTTCTGAATGATATACATGTATCAAAAATACTGATAAATGTTTTACACAGCTATTTATTGATCGATTTCTATGAAAGTTTATGAAATTATAATATATTTTAACCAAAGAACAGTTTAAAGTCAACAAATAAAGTTATTAAGTCCTAGTTGGTTGACATGGTTAACTTCAAATACACAAATTACAAGCTTAGCAGAAATATAACAAAACACGTTTACGATGACTCGAGCAATAATTGCGATGCACTTAATTTAATTAATTAAATTAGAGACTACCTAGCTGGTAATAGAGCAATACAACCACCTGTTACGATTTTCTTAAGGGCGCGTGTTGACGACAGCTATAAAAAATAAATGAAAACCCTACCTGTTGTTTCCGATTCCGGTTTCCGATGCGGGCGGGCTTTTAGAAGAACTCGGAGGATAACAACGACAGTGACAGAACTTTCTGATTAATAAAAGTTGAGGACGGCTCTCATTATAGAGGCACCGGGAGGGCGTGTGTTTTGCTATCGCGCCGGCGCCTAGGTAACGAAAAACTAACGCCTTCCACATCACTTTTACATAAATTATAACATTTTAGTAAACGGCTGTAAGCATCTGATCCAGGATGCATGTTAATGGATAAAGAAGGATTCTTATGAAATTTACATACGGCCGTGTTTTCAGGATGAAAATGGGTGAAAAGGCTTCATGATTATTATTATTTGTGGAACGAATGAGGTTCCATATATTTATTAAACCTAAAAATTGCGCGCATACATTGTTTCGCATAAATCTGAAAGTTACACTTCCATAGGTATATTATATGGTGAATTTATTTACCACCTACCTGTTTTAATAATTATCATTCATATATTCATTTAACATAATAATACAACCAATACCCCAAATATGATGATAAACACCATACAAATTTATACTTTCGTCGTACATAATATAATAATGTATACTAATATATACCTACTTCATTCCGAACAGGAGCATGTAGCATGTTTTTAGCATTTTTCAGCAATATTTTGAGCCTTAATTTATTCAATATGACTTTATATCTTATATAGGTACTAGCTATATTATATATATATATATATATATATATATATATATATATATATATATATATATATATATATATATATATATATATATATATATAGAATGTAATGCAGATTAAGCTGTTGCCCCAGCTGTCGCTTATGCACCTGCATGCTGACTTGCATTATATAATTTATAAAAGAACATTTCAAAGCCAATTGTATTCAGTGTAGTATGACTAACGTGTAGTACCATGTAACGACTGGTGTAGTACTAAGTAACGACTAGTGTAGTCTATATCTTAAAACAGTCAAGATCAAACGCACTCACATTTATATTTTTCATTTCATGTTTTAAGTAAAATAAAGTTTTTTAAAAAGCTATTTTCACGACGAGTGATATAACAAAATTGGCGCAGTCGATAGGATCTGTGAAACATCTCGGAACAAGGTGGCTAACTGGTCGTCATTCCAACTAGAACAAGGAGAATATGCGCGCTTCCAGAATCAAGAAGGTTCCCTCACCGTGGTAGCAGATCCCAATCTCTTGAGGCAGAAGTACCTACAAGCGCAAGCCCATGTGCAGCTTCATATAAGTACAAACTTTTAAGAATCATCTCGCATTCTTGTATTCATTGTATTTTTGTGCAACGTGAGAAGCAATCAAACAGATTCTTTTCAACCACAGTTCTATATTCCAACGTAGCGAAAATACATCCATTTTTTTGTACTCTCATACACATTTATTTTTATTTCTTTTTGTACATTCTCGCAATGGCACGCGCAGCAAACGACGCTGATGCCGATGCAAGCATAGCTGTAGATCCCTACAGATTATCAAACATATTTTCCATTGTCCGGTAATCAGATCTTCTTACAAACATTTTTAAACTCATGCAATACTGCTTTCAGCATGGAAATTGCCGATCAGAAAGTACTCTTAACTCTCCATGTAAAAAATAAGTTGCGTGCAGAGTTTTTTAATTTCCGTAACCCTTCGACTTGGGCGGAAATCAAGCATTTATTAACAAAATAATACAACCAATACCCCACATATGATAAACACGATACAAATTTATACTTTCGTCGTACATAATATAATAAAGTATACTAATATATACCTACTTCATTCCGAACAGGAATAGAATTTGCATTTTGGTGCATTTTGGTTTGCATTCGCGTGATCTCACGTCTTTGATGCAGGATCTCCAACGATTCCACCAACTACCAAACGAATCCGCTCTTACTTTTGTGTCCCAATTACAGACGCACAATGCAAGTTTTACATTTTTTCAATGATTATTTAGGCGAAGCGTAGATAAATGATTTGTATTTATAATATCTTATCAAAATTTAATACTCGCAAGTCTTGGGCACATCCACCCTTAAATCTAGGCCTTACTCTAGATGAAGAATTCAAAAACAAGCAAAAAAAAACAATTCCAAATGACCACAGAAAATAATGTAATCATAAGAGACCCGTAAAAAGGCAAAAAAGATTTTTAAAAATATAAAAATCTAGCCATTTACCAAATTAACATAGTTTTAAGTAGTTATCAAAACACTGCCAATTAACAAAAACATAGTATTATGAATCCTTACTCTACCCCTGATATGACAGTCATTTTTCCATCAAGTCTATGCCCCAAGAATACAAAGCCTCGAGCAAGATTGAGTTTGAGATCTGGGTACCCGGCAAAATTATCTGCAACTAGTAAAGACAATTGTAAAAAGTTTACTGCGGAGTTAGACAAGTGGTTGTGTATGCGCCAAAACTGCAAAAACATGATCACACAAGCCAACAGACTCTAACAAATCTACACCATCCTAAATTATTCCCCTCCACACGTTGCAGTATTACTTAATAAATCCTGCCTACGTCCTATATATTCCTTATCTACCTATCATAATAAAAACCCAATGCACCCAAAATAAATATCTCGGATTCGCCGCTTTTGGACTGGGCATTTTATGTAAAAAATTATCAAGAAAGTTTTTTCGATATATCGATATTTTTCGAGTTATTCGCGATTGAAAACGTTAAAAAATCATATTTTTTGACGGTTTTTCGCGGAAACCTCTAAAACTTTTTAAAGCCTCGAAAGCTTTTTCTTAAAAAAGTTGTAATGACCAAAAATAAAGCTTGTAAGAAATGAAAGAGACCGTTTTTTTGTGAATGCTCTAGGGCAAAATAAAGGGAGTTATGGCTCGTTGAAGAAGACTTTTTTGCAACAACTTTGTTAGAAGTTAGAAGTAAAGTAAGTTAAATTACGAAAAACTGATGTACTTTTCGGGAAAAACTGAAAGAACATTTTTTGTAGTACCTAGAAAGACCTTTAAAATTAATACTGTTACTTTAATATTGCGTTATAACTAAGCGAGATACGAGGCAAAAATCATGGGCTGCTCAACATTCTGAGCAAAAAAATGAGCGCTAAAACCCCAGCCATTCCCACTAGAATGGAGTTTGCCGATTATGGCTCGAAATTGCTGTCTGAGGATGATGACAACCAAGGCGAGCCAGTTTTACAAACGTCGGAAGCGACTCAAAGTGAAATAACGCCTGATATCAACCATGACCGAACGAAAACTTGTTTAATTGCATCAAAATATTATGTTAGTATATGAATCTTGACAAACGAAAATCATATAGGTATTATTAGGATTATCACTCTACAGCGCCATAGCTGAAAAATACTATTTCAGGATTTTGAAACCAAAGTTGAGTTTAAAACTTGTGTTAACCGTAAATTACATTCCCAAGGTAGCTAGCGGTAGTTCCAATATTAATGTACAATGTACTTACATAATACATCGTTTAAGAAATTTGTCAATTTATCATACTTTTTGTAAACGTTCGTATCTTAAAAGTTTCCTCAACATTTAACTATGACTTATTACATCAATGTTTCCATTTTCTCACTAGAAATATGAGAACGAGTCTTATCAACGGAGTATATAAATAAAAAGTTACCTTAACTTTTGTGCTTTTGCATCTTCAAATCCATCTCATTAATAAGTTTACTTTCAGTTCAGTACCCTATATAATAGGTATCTCCCAGTTAATGTAAAATAGAATTCTTTTTAAATTTAATAATACATATTTAAAGTATAAAAATTTATCAAAAACCTATAGCCTATAACTCTTTGTTATAGGTACAGTGGCCGGCAGTTCAAATTAAACGATTTTAGTTACTTGATATAGTTTTGGATTTAAATTTTTGACGTAATGTGTGACGTAATTTATTTCCATTTCATATTTGAAACATTTTTGCCTATCTGCAACGGTAATATACAGAAATCTGAAAAATCAGCTGCCATTTTTCAATATGGTGGGGGAGTGTATTCAATAATATGGTAACTGGAACTTCTCCATAAAATTTCTTACGTGTATTAATTTTTTCTAACTTGGTATACTTTTAGGCGTATGACTATTGCACCCCAAAAACGTAACCATAATAATAAATTATACTAGGTACCTATCGTATCGGGTACCTATTGCCGATTTTCGTGATGCCCACGAAAAATACTTCTCATCCTAATTAATGCTCCTCTCATTCTGTTTCGCGGCGGCCTTTAAAGTTGATCAATATACAGAGCTTATATAAAATGAATAGGTAGTCATTTACATATAAAATAAAAGTGATTTAAAAAGTAAGATTTATTTTCTGTTTACATTAGAAGAGGCAGTAGGTAATATAAAATATGAAATATAAAAATGTGACAGCAGTGGTAAATGAAATAATTCGCACTTCTGTACAATAAGAATGGGGGAAAATCATATGATAAATAAAGAGAGTAAATAAAAGAAAATAGAATCTCGAGTAATCGAGATGAAAAATATAATAAAGTAGAAAACACTAATTCTTATATAATAATCTATACAGGCAAAATACAAGGAAGGGTTCGTCCCTGAAATTACCGTACCCGTACTGAAATTTATTTCCATTATCCCGAACAGTCATGTTATCCATACATTCTCATGCCAGCACTTTTATTATACAAGTCCTTAAAATAGTATTCGACTTGTATATTGTAAATGATTTTGACATGATAATTTGATTGTACATCAGTGTACAGAGCACCAATATCTGTTGACTAGAGTCATAACCTCGATAAGAGGAGGACGAGCAGAACTATCGCTGTTTACCACTAATATCTGTGTAGTCAAGACCGCCTCGTAAGGGGTGGGCCGTGCACCTTACGCGGCTGTCCACAAATGTGAACTGGGTCGCGTGATTTGCGCGACGCGACATACGTCGCGCTCAGACTTTGCTTGATAAGCCTCACCGGCAAGGCCTTCTGGCGCTCCTGATTTTTCGCCTGTGTGTATTAACTAGAGAGATTTTAACACGGGGAGACCAAACGGTTCATTCATAAAAGGCTAGAAGAGCCGATCTATTATTGTTCTAAAAATTAAAATGAATGCGAGAGAGAACATGGAAGACGGAAGACGCTGCTTCTTCTGATCAGAGCCCCTCGCCAAGCCAACCCACCAAAGATTGTAGCTAACCTTGAAAATACTTATCGACGAAAAGTAATATTTTCCGGACTTAAATAATCCACCCTTTTACAAACTATAGAAGAATTCACCATAGTTACACACTTGTTGCCACCTAAATCGCAATAAATGCAAGGATTCATAGAACACACTAAAGAAAACACAAGTACACAACAGCGTTTCGGCAACCTCTCAACGTCTGTCTGCATTCAAAATCGACCTTGACGTAAAACCTGAGTAAAACCCGCGTAAAACGCATCAAGCTACGTTGCTGTTGTTGAGAAGTATATCTCAAGGCACAGTACATTTTCGGGTTTTACCATATATTATTAACACAATAAGGCAATACAATAGATTGCTTTTACCAAGAAGCTGTTTTAAATAACATTTTTGTATTAAAATGAGTCAGATTCGTTGAAAATATCAAATTCATTGAACATCTCTTAGGGTATTCAGAGACCTCAAGAAAATTTAACAGTAAGCCTGGCATACGTGTGTCGTGTATACCAGGCTTACACATATTTTACAGTGTATTTTGTTAAAAAATTGGATTTTTGAAAATGCAATAACATTATGCAGCTTATAATTCAAAAACCGTTCGGTTTAAAGAACAAAATTTGCTTATTTTATCATCCTACAGTTTTGTATTTCAAACTTGTGTTTCTATATGTCGTAAAGGATTTATAAGGTGTAGTTTTTAATCATCTATCTGGCGAACCTCAGCCAGATCAGATCAGACTTCAGCGCTAGATGTCAAATCCTATTCACATAGTAATCTGCTAACGGTCAATTAAGTGATATATTCTATAATCAAAATATTTTGTATAAAATTTGAAAAGAAACCTGATAACTGATAGTAATTATATAGCATTCAGAGTGACATGTTATGCAGAAATGTAAGTTCTAATATACAAATCCTTGGCAGTAACTGATGAGTATTTTGTAATTAATCATTTGCTCGTAGGTCCAGTGATATTTTTCAATACATCTTTAAAAAATACGTAGACACGTATACGCGATAATTGCATAACTATTACTTTATAAATTCTTGTAGAATTTGGCGAATATTATCGAGTGTTGTAGTATAAGTTATATCAATTTATAAATTATAATATGGGAACCATTCTTACAAATTCGGGTATTTAATGTAAAAACAAAGAACTCAGCCAAAACTTGTAAACATCAGCTACAGTAGTTCAAAGATATATACAAAGTGCACTGACTGCCTAAAGGAACAATTGCTGTTGCCACATGTACTTCTCAAATTTCTCGATATTCAATTAAAATATCAAATTCCACAATATTATATAAAAGTTGTATATATTATTTATGAATGTCAAAAGAATTATTGTGCATACAATAATATAGTATAGGCCAAAAAGTTAGCTATTTTTACATTTATTTTCGTCTACTTTAATATGGCAATTCCGTAAATGTTTATTTTTATAGTTAAAAGCAGCAACGCCGCTGATATCGCAGACGGAGATCTGACACAGAAAGCATATATCTCTTTTTAACTTATTGGAAATGACGTGCTATCTGTTTTCTTTTGGGACAAACGTGTAAACCCGGTAATCATTCCTCTGCCTTTATTCACCAGCGTTGGCGGGTTTGCGGGGTTTTCGCGCATATTCTGTAACGGTCATTCGCGATTAAGTACTGCGTTGGTTGCGCACTACTATTCGCGTACTACTATATTCGCGCACTACTATATTCGCGATTGTGTAGTGCTTTTTACTGTAACTGTGATACCATATAATTAATTATTAGTGAACGATGGAAAAATATTTTACGAATATTTTACTGCATACACTGGCATACAGAGAGATCACCCTCAGCGCTACAAGGATGATAGGTGGATATGTGTTCGAATTATACAGAAGCATCAAAGTCAAGCATATACACACTTTTAAGAGGAAAAAATACAGCCACCGAACCCAAAAACAATCTACCACTACAATCTTATTTCTACCGCAATAAGATTGTAGTGGACCGAGATGCAAAAAATGCGATACGTAGAACGGTTCACGGTTTCTATAGAAAGAACGAATTGCCCACTTTATAAGTGAAAATGATGTTATACCTAATAGGCTATTGATTATGTCATATAGAAAGGAACTAAGACGTTCACGGGTTTTTTATTGCAGGAATCGGTCAATGGGTTATTAAATAAGAAAAAAGCTCGGAGTGCTATTAAATTAGAGAGTGCAAATTGGAGATAGTGGTGAAATGCACTCTTTTCGGTTTTTTCATATATCTCGCAAACGAAGCAAAATTCGATATTCGTATACGCAACTTTTTGAAGAGAATTGCTTATTTTGTAGAAAATGGAAAGTGAAAAAAAGGGCAAGATTTCGCTTTTTGGATAATTTTGCTCTTTTGCCTATATCTTTTTTTGGATCAGAGATCGGTATAGGCATTGCTTCATAGAAACAAAAGTAGACAACATATCCTTTAAATTGCTGGGTCGAATTTTTTGGATTAAAAATTGATCGAAATATGGCCACTTGAACATTATTTTTTCGATTTTTTTTACCACTTATACAGTACTTAAATACACTCATCCTTAAAAAAACTGCCACCCTAAATTTTTGAACAAGTTAGATTCTTCATAGGTTTTTAATTTTCAATCCGAATTTTATGATTGCTGATTGGTCACACTTTATTTTACAGCGAAACGTGTGGAAAAGCTTCCGTTTTAAAAAAATATATGTTTTATTTAAATCTAATTTGGCAGATTCCTCTCTAGAAGATTTGAGACACATCACTATTATTCAGCGTTGAGGTTATTATTTTCTGATTTCCTGAAAAGTTAAAGCTGAAAGAGTGATGCAACACATTCGTATATTTCCTGGAAACGTCTATAGAAAATAACAATCATGAAATAATTACATGTATGATGTCCGCATTTTGCTATATTTATACACTCTACAAAGTCGATTGAATGTATTCCTTTTAACAGATTCTTTGAAACAAAGGTATTGTGAAGTAAGGAAAATAAGGTAAATTATAATAGCTATTTAGTCGGTTCTATATTGCATTGGAACCATTGTATAGCAAATTCAGTGGGATATTAGGAATTATTTATTAGTAATGATTTTCAAGGATTCCAAAATATTTATTTTTATTACAAGTACCTAAAATACAGTTTCTTTTGGACGAATAGTTGCAGACATGTATCGAACAAACATTTGAGCGTCAGTCGGCGTCATAAAAATTGGGTCAAGGGACAGAAAATTTTGTTTTTAATTTCTTAGAATTTTTTTTATTTATGAAGTTCTTTAAAATTACAAAACAAATTGTTTTACAAAAAGTTGTTTTTATCCTCATTTATGATTCAAATAATATAAAAAAGTCATAATAAAATAAAATGCCATTAACTTTTAAAACAAATATGTTATTCATTAAGAAAAAAATTATTAATTAATAATCGAAAAGATAATAAAATAATTTAATGTGACAATACATTAAATTCTCATTCCATCATTCGCAGTAATCACTAGTCGTAAGCGCATTGGCATAGAATTAATTAAATTGGAAACATAATCTTCGTCCAAATTACTTTGCAATTTGGATTACTGCAAATGATGGAATGACAAAATATAAAATTATTTTATTATCTTTTCGATTATTAGGTAATTAATTAATTTTTAATTAATTAATTACATATTTGTTTCTAAAAGTTAATGGTATCTTATTTTATTATGGCTTTTTTTATATTATTTGGTTAATAAATGTGGACGGAAACAACTTATTGTAGTACAATTTGTTTATTTTAACTTTTCGTACATACGAACTTCGTACATAATACAAAAATTCTAAGAAAATAAAAATAAAATTTTCAACCCCTTGGCCCGATTTTTATGACGCCGACTGTACATCTTACCAACAACAATTTTTTGTTAATGCTCTCAATAAACACATTCAATCTATGATTAATGTGATCAGAGCAAATATTTCTCGAAAATAGTAATAGCGGCGTCATGTAATGAAGGCGACCCCTAGCACTAAACTACAACTGTTTGGTTTGCAGAAAACATCTACTCAGGAAAATCAAGAAAATATAAATATATTTCCGTAGAAATTTTTTTCTTTACACCTACCTTAATTTAGATATATTGGATATATTTAGCAGCGGCAGCGGTGCTAAGTTTTTGCTTCGTGCGCCAGATCATTTTTAGAGTGCAGAGGCTGTGCTCTGAATTTGCCGTGGGATATTCATGTTTCTGTGCTCTTGATTTGCCGTCGGAATATTCATAATTTTGTGCTGTTGACTTACCATCGGAGTATTTATATTCCTGTGCTCTGAATTTGCCGTCTTGATATTCATACTCCTTTGCTCTTAATATTTGCAGTCGAAATATTCGTATTTGTGTGCTGCTGACTTACCATCGGAGTATTTATATTCTTGTGCTTTTAAATTGCAGTCGGAATATTTAAATTCCTGTGATTCTAATTTTCCGTCGGAATATTCATATTCCTGTGCTCTTGCTTACATATTATTACAGATTACATATGTATTTTTCAAAGTAAGTATAGGAACCGTACAAGAGTAGTTAGTGGTTAGTTTTGAAATACTTTTCATAACAATCGTTAATAGTATATTATTCAACGAGCAATTAATGACAGCCATTATTAACACATAGCGAGGCAAATTGTCCAGTGACCTAATAACGGCAACTTAATTGCGTGTTGAATATTATAGTTTTCCACGACCATTGTACGTATTTATCTCGAACGAGTTTCTTTTCAGTTCTTAATGCATTTTTGGCCAAGTCTCAACCCTCTAGGAATTTAAATAACCTAGATATGCTCCTTGGCCCCATTTAGAATAGTCACAGTATAAGAACATGTCGACCAGAAGTTTCTAGAACTTCTGGAAGAACTTCTGAAAATAGTATATAAGGGCCAGCTGATCGTTACATGAATAAGTTTTAATTTAAACGTTTAAATTAAACGCTAGAAATAAGACCAAGTAACAAGTAATTGTAGTTTGAATCTATATGACGTCACTAAGCGTTGTTAAATTGCTGTTGTTTTAGATTTGTATAAAATGAGATAATGTAACGTAATAGTATGGCGAAGAAATGTCTGATCAGCTTACAGGATACTTACACTATTTCTTCCCATTGAATCATTCTTATTTTATGGGCGCCACTTCTATGAACACTAATTTGTAATTTACTACAAGGATCACTTAAAACATGAGTCCTAGTCCTAGAGGGGGTTCAACTAGGTCTAGGTAGGTATATAAAATTTTTTGCAAGACTAAAATTTTTTTTAAGTGAAGTACTTTCCAAATATTAAATTTTATGATACTATAATACTTTATTAAATCTATTGAATTTTGTTTAATACAAATTGTATGATTTAAAATGTTTCCTGAAAAGTTGCAAAAGAACAATAAAGCAGAAGTGATTTATATATGACTATGTTTAATGTCATATAATATGATAATAAATAAACAAAATCTGAAACCTAATTACTACCCTACGCAAACCTACGTAACTTATTTCTACTACATGGGACCAAGTCCTCTCTCACAATGTATCTTAAAACCTAGCAGAGTTTGAAATTGTTATTACCTTAGAAATTTCTTAATCCTTTTTAATTCCGATGGACAAAAACTTGTCACTATTCTCGAACACTGGTTAGAACACAAACTAACAGATGCTACTGGGCTCTGGTGGTGTCATCTAGCGGATGTCGCCGTACTACCTCTGGAATGCTGCTATGATCGCTGGAACTTCATTATGGGATATATTTACCATCAAACTTTTAATTTTCGGCTTCTGCACTTATATTCTTTTATTACTTGAATTATCTGAGAAAATTTGTTTCCTTTTCTTTATCTTGATCACAAAACCCTTCTGCGGCTAGGGACGCTACCAAGCCTCTATACTTCTCACTTGCTAATTACGACGAAAACACTTAATTTGCAGTTATTTCTGCTTGTAGACCTTTTCCACTGGTGTTCTTACTTATTTAGTACAATTTTAAATATTTTTACTTCAGTTTAACTACTAATTTCTAACAAATTTTAATAAAATTAAGAGCGTGGCTGTTACCTCATCGATCGCCTTAGATGGACTCATTTGCATTGTTATATGTAACTACGGCTATGCCGTATGGAAACACATGTGCATTTCCTGGTCACCATCCTTCTTTCTTGTTATTATGATACAATCTGACTAATCAGATTGTTGCCTACTTTTTAATTTATTTAATTTTACGTAAAACACTAACAATTTGATTTTCACTTGATCTAGTTTTAAATTCTAAACACTATAATATAATCAGATTCACTTTCTGTCGTGTAACTTCGATATATGTGTTAGGCGTTATCCCTACATTGCATTTTGCTTCGCGGCTATAATCTCTCGAATCCCTTTTCTACACTGATGCTTTCGCATTAATCTTTTAATCTAGACATAGTTTATTAATGATCGATATTCTATAATTCTTATTGGGACTTGCCTATTGTAATTATGCTTGAAATAGATTTTTGTCACGTCACATGATTTTATTTTTTACAGCTTGTTTTAAAACAAAACAAAAAAAGAAAAAATGCTGGCATCTTCTTTTTCCATTTACTTTCTGCTGCCATTGTTCAAAAAGTGGGAACATACCCCATTAAAAGTGCTTAGTTTCAATAGTGATTTATCATTGTAAACAGTTGTGACTTGTTGTGTCTGCCAGTTAATAAAGTGTATTTGGATCCTGGACAGCACTACTTATTATACGAACCTAGTGGCGTAACAGTATAAAGGCTCAATTATACAACACTTTTTAAATATATTGATAATTATCAAATGCTCGTAGACATATATTTTGGGTGTACGTCTTTTCTATCGTGTAGGAAGCATCTACGTAAGCAGGAGCGCTCAAAGTCACAGCTCTAGGTGTGCAATGTGCCTATCATAGCATGCGAATGCTAAGCTATGATAGGTACATTGGCGTGGTGCAGGACATGGCTAGGCACGGCTAAGTGTCCTCAATAGCCCACGGATTGCTGCCTTGCGTAACTTTCGTTTTCACTTGTACGTCTTTTCTATTTCTATCGTGTAGGAGGCATCTACGTAAGAAGAAGCGTTTAAGGTCACAGCTCTAGGTGCTGTATGCGAACGCTAAGGCATGATGGCACATTGGCGTAGTGCAGGGCATGGCTAGGCATCGCGAAGTGTCCTCAATATATAGCCCACGGATTGCTGCTTTGCGTGCAAAAGCGTTCGCATTAACGTGTAAATCGCCTGGGCACGATTTATCAGCTCCGCTGCATGGTAATTGCAGTAAAACTTAGGCCGTACGTCTTTTCTATCCTGTAGGAGGCATCTACGTAAGAAGCGTTCAAGGTCACAGCTCTAGGTGCTGTATGCGAACGCTAAGCTATGTTAGGCACATTGGCGTGGTGCAGGACATGGCTAGGCATCGCGAAGTGTCCTCAATAGCCCACGGATTGCTGCTTTGCGTACAAAACATATATTTGTCAACAAGTAATAATATCAGACGTTGCTCGCGTAGGTATATAATGTGTAATATTATGTGCAATATATAATGTGTAATTTTTTTTATTATATAGGTTTCATGTATAGTACTACAACACAGTGCAACTCGTTATATTATACACTGTACTTTTTGCATGATTTCTGAAAAATTAAAAGGGTGGTAAATAAATGCAACAAAGATAAATATATCATATAAACTGGTATGTTTATTATTCAGTAATATATATATATAAGGATAAAACGACAAATTGTAAATATATAATATGTACTCGTAAATGTAATAGCTTATCTTAAAAGAGGGAAACTATTAGCTTATGATAAATAAAATGATAAGTAATTGTAAAAGTCTTTTTGCTTTAATTTAATAACTTTGTCATGTCCGTGAAAAACAAAATTATTGCTTGCAATTCTTATTCCAAAATAACAACCCTTCTTCGAACTTCGAGCATATAATCTACTGTACCTTCCTCGTACACTGCGATTTTCTGAATAAGGATCAAGGTATACTTCCAAATCCTTCCAGGAGTTCAGTAATATGTTTATTTTACTAATAGGAGCTATATCACAATTAATTTCTATTGCGCGTTTTCTTCATCATTTTCATCTATATCCATCGGCACTGGATTGGGGTTTGGAACGGGAGCCGCCGCCGGGAGGGCGGGGTTCAAGTTGGCATTTAATTGTTGTAGTATATTAAGCTGCTGCATATTAGCATTAACAGCCGCAGCAATATTCTCCTGCTGATTATTATTATTATTATTTGCCATCCCAGCCATATTCCGCTGATTTTCTAGTGCTATCATCTTCTGGCGCTTTTCTTCCATCAACCTATCTCTACAAATAAATGATTTAATATGGGCATATCTAGAACTGGCATTACCTCCTCCTTCTTTTCGTCATATTTTTTTAAAACTCCTTTTAGAAAATAAATCGAATGCAATTTTTAAATTGGTTCATATTTATCATCCTTTTGATATGCAGTGCCAGACGTTTATGAAAAAAACATCTCAAAAACATTTTAAAGAAACCTCAAACTAGGTATTTATAAGATATTAACTAATCGCAATCTCTATAGTTATTATCTCTATTTGCGCCACAGAAATTAGAACGGATTTCGGTTGTTATGAAAATTTCCTTTTCTTTATTTCGATGCCCGTCTCATGAGAGTTAAACAACGAGGTATGAGTGTAAGGGCGATAAATTAATCAATAGAGGCATTATAGTTTTGTCAAAATATCGATAAAAGCTCTTGTAATAATTTTAGAAGCAAATCATATTACTTTTCTGGAAATTGGTACTTTTCCCTTATTTCGACACCGCTGTTCCTGTTTGCTGAGTTACCAGCAGCTAAAAGATAGTTGGAAATCTAATGACGCAAATGGCCAAAAGGAAAACCTTCGACTCATACAAATTTGTAAGGAACTGCGAGTCGTTTCAAGTCTCACGATTCATGACACATTTGACCCCATCCAAGACGTGTCCAGACGTTGTTATTTTCCACTGTAAGAGACTTTGCAATTCGAAGAACTGCCTAAAACCTTGCTTAAAACTCTGTACTCCCTGCAAACGTACATGTCTCAATTCTGGAGATACACAGAATTTTATGTAGGTCTTTGTTCATGTAAGCTTTTGTTTCCCCAAAAATGTAGCTTTGTTCCTAATTGAATAAGAAGTATAGTTCAAATGTTGCTTTAGAGGTAATTTTGGAATCCTTATGCTCAAAAACATGTATAGAGACGAGTCACACTCGTTTTTACAACAAAAATGGGGATGACGGTGATGGTGCAGTAATAGCCGCCATCAAACAAACAATGTCTTCTTAAAGTGTATTTTTGAATTCCCGATACTCAAAAACATGCATTCCTGTGAAAGGGGGCTGTACTGTACAGGTCCGGTTTCCGATTTCGCACCATATTGGCCGCCATCTTGAATATCTCACTTCCGGTCAGGAATTCGGTTTGGAAACCTGCAGATTCGGATTCAGCAGGGTCTAAGTAGGGGAAAAAGACCTATTGCTAAAAATTAATATGATTTACTTCTAAAATTTCGCTTTTCTGAAAGCTTGACTTAACTATTAATTTATTAATAGAAAACGTGTCATCGGAATTTTTATTCCGAATTCCGGAATTTTTATTCCGTTGTTCAACTCTCGTGTGGCGGATTTTAGTAAATCAGACTTCTTTAGCGGCGTAACACAGAGAGGGTATTGATAGAATTTTATTTTAAGTTCATCGTACAGTATTTGTTATTGGACATTATTCAAAAAATTTTTGTCTAAAACAGCATTTTATGTGTCCAAAAATTAAAAAATATTTTTTTGTCATGTTTTGCTTAAATATCTTTTACATTTTTTTATTTTTTAACAAAATTTTACAAAATTGGTTAATAATATAAATATGTCACTTAGATAAATTTGATTACGGCTTGCGCACCGGAAGGGCGTACAGGAAAATCATATTCTCGGTGCGTTTCATGCATGCCAAACATGAAAATAGTATTTTCGGAGAGGTATAATAGAGGTATAATAGAGGTATATTAGGATTTTAAAATATGGTACTTCGTAGCTGAGTTACTCGAAAACCTTAACTACCATGAAAACCGAAATCATAAATGTCCCAATATCTCAATTTTTTTTTACTTAAGGCATATTTTGATATTTGCTCTCCAAGAGGGACGTGGACTTTTGAGTCACCCTGTATTTGTAATATAAATCTAATAGGACTCCTTAGAAATAAATAAAAAATATGTAGTTGCTTCTTCAAAGCCATAGAAAAAATTGTGTAAACAATTCAGTTACAGTCATTTGCTTAGCAACATTACCTATGCTTGTGAATGTAATCCTGAACATTTGGCAATCCATCTATTACACAGGCAGAGAGGGCTGACCGGTATATATTCATATCTGTGGCTTCATACCACTCGTTAGTTTTTTCATCATAGCATTCGACGTGATAGATTGTTGTGACGCCTATAAAAATTCAGACAGAATTAAAAATGCATTTAAATTTATTAAAAATATCCGGTCATGACCGAGGAACGCATGGTCAGCTAATTTGTGGTACACATAACTTGCGCCACTATATATTTTATTATATATATTTTGTTAGTATCTCCCTGAAAGAAATCAATCCACATGATCGGCACGATCCTCGGCCACGGCGTACGTTAGCTGTGTTTATTTTTTTTTGCTTTCTCACGATGGAAATCCACTTTTCTGTTTCAGTCAGCTTATGCTGAAATTTTGCAAAATAATAGAATTAATACATGCTATTTTTTATGTATGTTTACAGCTAAGAATACAACTTTTGCGAGCTCATATGTTTCAATAATAATATTACATATTCTAAGATGTAAATGCAGAGAATGACCGTTAAAATTTAAGCCTTTGCCACAGGGTGCGCACCATCGTTCATCCCCACTCTCCCCACCCAGCAATTGCACGGTTAGATATAGATAAAAACACCATTGGTATTATTTAAAAAACAACGAGGCATTAAAATTTGTTTTGCGGTAATTCATGAGCAACAAGTTAGTAATAAATTGTGACTTTAGATATTTTGAATATTCATTAATTTCTTAAAAACGCATAGTTCCGATGATTTATCGTTATTAATTTTATTTTGGGACATGATGATCTATCAATTGGCAATAAATTGTTACCATTATAATACACTGTTAATATAAATTAATACTTAAATTATTCAAAATATGCAGTAGTGCAAAAAAACAGTGCGGCTGCTAGCTTCACGATGACGGTATATAGTAGCGCAAGTTTTTTTTAAAGAAGAATACATTATATTTGGCTGTAATACGTAACCAACAAACTAAGTAATACTTTTTTCCAATTTTTGCAAGTCTTGTTAGCTCCATTGGCGTAATTATAAATTTTAATGAACATGTTACACAGAAATGCAAAAATATATCACAATTATGTCGAAATCGTAGTACAGCTAATATTCGACTACGTAACTGTAAAACACTAGTATTGGTTTATTGGACACATTAGAGGTTCCTATTCCATTGTTCCTACTATTGTTCCATTGTTCCTACTATTTTCTATGGTTAACGTTCACGCTAGGTGGCATTTATGGCACGTGACCTGATTTCGAGGCCAACGTTTTGGTCGTGTGGTACCGGGCCATTTTCTTCCTTTTTCCTGCTTGTCGAGCAGGGTGTAGTGACGCTACTTATAGTTCAAGTTTTAAAAGCTTTTTCTTATAAAAATAAATACGTTGTTGTTTCCATAGTAGTGTGGGATTTATTAAGAAAATCAATGTTGTGTGTTATGGTGGTTTGTTAACCCGCACATAATCGATTGCATGTTGGATTAAACAACTAGAAAATAGAGCCGCTGCTGAAAATAGCTGCGTGGCGTTAAATTCCTAGTGTTGATAGAGGAACGTATTTCCACTCTGCGAAGTCGTTTTACACCAATCCAGGCTACCTACGACGAGTGTGAGTTCACTCCGTCTTGGAACTTCACCTCAAGACACTGGTCAACTGTACCTGGTCACTTATAACCTTGTAATTCGATCTGTAACTTCACCTGTACTTGGTCACAGATACCTAGATATCTGGATACCATTAACACTTATATGTCCACGGGTCATTCAACCTTAGCCCGGGATTGTTCAAGAACTTATCTCCACCGGGTTGAAATCTATAGATATACATGGAGATTTACTGGAGAGGGCCATCTTTCTGGAAGACTTGCTTGCAATTTCACAGATAAGCTTAGTTTAAGTGTATTTTAAAGGGGCACGCCCTCTTCATTAATTTGATATTACTAGTGTGAGTGCTTGTATGTAATTATTGCGAACTCGCTTCATTCTTTTTCCTTTATATGGTCCGTGAAGTTCAACGTGCACGCTGAATCGACACAGGCAGTAAGTAAAAATGTTTTATCTTATAAAAGTGACAGGTTTCCAGGTATAATACCATATTTGGGGAACATGTTTTAGGGATATTGTTGGGGGTTTAATTCTATCTTGTCCGAATTTATATGAAATTCAATTTACGTGCAGTTTAGCTTATACGCAAATCAACTTTAGTGTAATGTCGCACTTACTGTCGAACTTACTACTTTTATTTTTTTTTAGCTGAGCTAGCTAAGGCTAATTTTTATTTCCCACTTTAATCGCTGTTGAATATACTCTGGAGGATAATAAGTTACGATAAGTGGTCGGCTGAGTTATATGATATATAAAATTATTATAAACTGCATGTTAATAGGATTGCACCAAAATATCGTAAGTATACAGTGATGTCAAATTGTAAATAGAAAAGACTATATAAAAGACTATATAAACATATTTTGACCATATAATTTGACCATACCATTAAATCCTCCAATAGCGAAAATCATATCATCTATAACTTCAATGGCAAAATTACTCCTCGGATTATACATATCAGGAATGGGCGCCCATGTGTTCGATGATGGGTTGAATTTTTCACCACTACACATTCGCGATATACCGTTGAATCCACCAATGACATACACTTGACCATGGTAAGCTATGCAGGAAACGCCAGATCTCCGGGACCTCATGGGACTGATTAATGACCATTGATTTATTTCAGGATCGTAAACTTCAGCTGAATGCATACATTCCTGGCCATTAAACCCACCGGTTATATAAATTTTTCCTAAAATTTATCAGTTTAATATTAGTAGAATATTGTTCTATGCGCGTCCGCGACAGTAGTCGGATATGCGGATTATGTGCAGCTGTAAAAATTTGAAAAATATGGTGACTCAAGTGAGAAAACATACGAGTACATATCATAATGCCAATAAAGACCAATGAAATTCCATATTAGATGTTATTGAAGGGCATATGGTAGGGGTGCCAGAGAAATTAAAACATCGTGAATTTGGACTTTGGACGGAACCCGCTGAAATAGGGCATAAATGAAAGATCTTGACGTATATAGTAAGCTATTAAGAAAGTTACAACGAGCGAGATACCCGTCATGGTTTTTTATTGCGAAATAGTTTTGGAAACGTCACTTTTTTTCACTTTCGTCTCAATAATGGAAAAAATAATGATTTTAGAGAAAAAGTTTCGAACAAACGTTGTTCAGCGGATGATTTTACGTAAATATTTAGCAAATAAAAAAATAGCGCAAATTTTTTCGCTGCAATATTTATTGTTGAATGGAAATATGATTAAAGTATCAGGGGCATCAGGAGATAATAGTGCATTCATTTTACGAAATAAAAGGCAACAAAATAGTATAAGAAAGGCAGAGTTGTAGTTTTATCCCTTCTTAACAACATACTAAAAGTCCCCTCAGTGCATCTCGTTGCAATCTCGTTGCAATCTCGTTGTGCTACGACTAACATATTTAAAAGTGGCGGATGATAAACAATCCTCCGCTAACTTATCGCCCTTAAGATCAGAAAAATATTTAATTTACGCTGTATTTTTTAAATGAAATATATAGGCAAAAAGTCTTGACGTATGAAAATCATGATCTTGGAAAGGAATTAAAGAAGCTGCAGAAGGATTTCCTTGCCTAATATTCTTAAAATTACTATTATACTAATAGATGATAATAGAAAATACTAATTACCATTTAAATTACAGGCACTGGCATCGGATCTCTGCATATTCATTGGCGCTATTAGTGACCACTGATTAGTCTTGTAATCATACTTCTCTGCGGTGTTTTGCCTGTGATGTCCATCGTAACCACCCATGGCGTAAATAAGGTCATCCAACATCGCTGTACTCACATAACATCTCCTGGCATGCATCGGTGCTATTTCCTTCCAGACTTTGTTCACGGCATCAAAACATCGACAGGAATTGAAGTAGTCCATTCCATCAAACCCGCCGATGACGTAGACTTTAAAGCCCACCACGGCCGTGCCGTGATAGGCCCTGGGCCCTGTTGGGTCCACCTCCTCCACTTTCACCCATCTATCCGCTCGGGTATCGTAGGTCTCGATGAAATTTGTGGGTGATCCACCCGACCAACCGCCAATTGCAAATAGGACCTCGTGTGGTACTCTTGGACGGGCTATCTCGGGAGTCACAACTTCACCATCTCTAGGAGACCGAATTATTAGGAAAGCACGGGTGATCGTGATATCAGAACTAATAAGTACTGAGGCTGCCAAAGCCGTTAACCTAGGCCTCCTGCTGAGAGACCGTCTGGTGAGCTCACAAGGGAATAGAGTCTCGCGCAGGATAATGTTTAATAAGTTATTCGGGAGATTTAAGGATACCAAGTGTTCAATAAATTAGTGACAAGCAATACATCTGCCCTGCCCATTCATATTAACTCACTTATATTTGAAAGACAGCTCTGTTGAGCAATATTGCTAAAGGTATAGGTTACCTGGTACTATACACTAGGTGCTTTCATTACTTACGCATCATCGGGGGAAAGAACCGACATTTGTATATGGCGCGTGTGAGAAAACTGCGTTAAAATTCTAGTGACGGTTTGACGAATATTTTGGATTTAAATTGTAATATGTAGACTACCCTAGGTTAGGTTTGTAGTGTACGTAGTTGGCTTAAAGCTGTAACTGAAAATTAACCATAAAATAAATTGTATTAAAAGTGATATTTTGTCGTGTTTGTCAGCCATTTTGGATTCTAGTACGCTTTATCTTAGGGAAAACCATAAGTATGGAAAAACGTTTGTAACCAAATGCTCTATAAAAAAGGTTTTATAGTACCTATTTATCGATTTTTGTATTACTTTTTATGTTATTAAATCGGAAACTGTAGGTTTAAACAAAAATGAAAGCCTCATTATATTGAATACGGTACTTAATGGAATACAACGCAGCCCGATAATATTTCAAATGATCCAACACAAACCTAACCGCCTAATTCATAATTCAAAAAGTTTTAGATCAGAAACTGTCGTAATTGTAGGACAAGATGTCGATCTCCTTACCTTAATTATTGCCCTGACGCCAACTGAAAGACTACTTAGACTACTTAAATATTAGACTACTAAGGGAGGCCTGGTAATATAAAAGCAAGAAGTTATAGTTCTAAAGATTTACAATTGTCAAATGTTCTAAAGATTTACAATTGTCAAGAACTCAAGAGAAGCAGTTCTTTTTGCTCATACATTTAGTGGTAGTGACGTGACGTTTTTTTTGAAAAGGCAAACTCCAAACTATTAATTTATTAAACTCAGAAATAAATTTACAAGAAGTTGTTAAAACCTTTAACAAACCAAGTGCTACAAAACAGGATATTACTGACGCTGGGGAAATATTTACTCTTGCACTATATAAAGCACAAAAAAATTAAACCTCAATAAATCATCAGAGGTATGTTCTGTTTAACACCTCGGTTGGCAATTCTAGTCAAACGGTTACTTTGGCAAGGCTACCCCGACGCAACGTTTGCAACTTTGCAACAACATTCGTTGCGGGTTTACCACAAAATCAGGCTTGGCATGGAAATATTTTAGAGCCAGAAGAATGGGAATGGAAGAAATCAGATCATATTTTAGTACCTGTTTTGACTACTGAAGCACCAGCTTTATCAATTTTAGAGTTAATTCCGTGTGCCTGCAAAAAGGGCTTCGGAAAGCGATGAGGATATTTCAAGGTTGGTTTAAAAGGTTCGGTTATGTGTATGAATTGTCACGGACAAGGATGCTTTAATGCGGAACGGACCGATGCAATTGAATTTGAGCAAGAATAAATGCCTTCAGTGGATATTACCTCATAGGGTACACCACATAAAAAAACGCACCGACGAACTCTACCTCCTGGGTGGTGTGGAAACGAGTTTGGTTTAGAAATCGCTAATGACTATTTTTGGTTCTTGTTTCTATATAATTTATATAAAGTTGTTGAAACTGAATGCTACAAAATATTAGTGAGGCTGGATAAATATTGTGTTGCCATCCAAAAGCATTTTTGTATCTACCCCTAATTTTGCCGTCGATTAACATGAAAACCCTTGATAATCTGCAAACGACTTATATGACATGTTTTAAAGATTAAATTTAATTCTGAATATTTTTTAATGCCTCTATTTTTGTAGTAGAATATTACATTTTTAAGATATTTTTGAGTAACCAACGCGGTGTCATTATAAGGGCGAAAAAGGGATGAAGCTCACCAGTTAGGGATAGGAACTTTTCTATCTTGTATTGAACCCTACCTCTATGAACTGTCGATTCAGAAAATATCAGCTTATTATAAATGTGTTCCTCTATTTTTGCTAATTTCCCAACCAACCAATTTTCAGCTCTATGTGAATTATTGCAAACTTACCACTTTTTTTGTTTATTTTGACTGGGGTATTATTATTTATCAACCGACAAGAATGAAAGCTGTTACAAGGGACAATATGAGATTGATGAGTTTTCGTCGATTGAGTCCCAACTTCATAGTCCCAAGTCCCCATAATATCGCGGCTTGTTTTTTATCGTAGAAAGATATATCGCACCATATTTTACGAGTAATATAAGAAAAAAATGAGTATAGAGAAGTACATTTAGCCTTAATCCCATTGTCAATAAATTATGTACAACGAACCGATATTACTTTATGGTTAATTAGTTTTCCTTCCACCTTCGTTTATTTCTGTGTTTAAATTTTACTTCCAGATCTACCAGCAGGTATATGAAAAAAATGAACTACTCATAATTTTGTCCTTGTTCATGCGTATTTGGTCTGACTTATATTTAATTGGTTGAATATAAACATTTCGGGTCACTGATTCCGCCCATAGAAATGAACTTATAGAAAAAATAAGTTTCAAACAAAAATATGGACTTCCTAAAATACATTCATTATTCTGTAATAAGTACTAACATGTTACCTATGAGTTATCATTTCCAAGTCGTACAGAAACTTCAAAGTCTCGATAATCATCGGGCGGCTCTCCTCGGATCCCGAAACATACGGGTGCTCCTTAACTCGTTCCAGGAAAAACTGAGTATCCAACAGCCCCAGTCTGATGCATTTCATTAAGGAAACTATGTGTTTCTTCCTTGCCTCGGTGTCATAATCGATCCATCTCAATATGGTCTCCCACACAATCTCCTCACTTTTAACGTTCAAATCATCCGCATTGATAATTTCCTGAATTTCAGGGAGAGACAATGTTAAAATCTCATCACTTTGCGTCGCAATTTGGGTAAAATTCCTCATGATATATTTCCAAGTGTTCTCGCCTAAATTCCTACAAAAATGGTTCCTTCCGAAAATCAAAACACCTACACAGGTCTTCGGATGTAAGTTATCTTCCAAAAACGCACAACACAGTTCTAAAACACCTAGTATACTTAAGTAATCTGCCGTAATCAATAAGGAATATACATTGTCTTGATTTATGTCTAACTTCCTTAAGTATATATAAACTAGAAGTTTTTGCAGCATTTCGGAAGTGACTCCCGGTAAATGAACCTTGTTTTTCTCTCTGTTGTGCAGGGTCGTTGTAAAAAGTGCTCTACAATGCAAAGTATCGATATAATTGGTTAGTATCAATATCTTATTCGGTTAAATAAATAGCAATGTTGGTGTTAGAAGACCAACTTTACCTGAAATAAGGACTGCAAGCACAGAGAATAGCCCTGTGTACTGGAATTTCTGCTCCATCGTCTAATACAATAGTGGCGTCACAGAGCTGATTATTTTCTTTAAGCTCAAAAAGGGCTTGCATGGCCTGTATACTCATACATCTTCCTGAACCACCGTCTACAGGCCTATTGACGACGGCATTCGTTTCGCCCATTTCATTATTTTGAGCCAGATTGTATATAAGATTTAAAACACGAATAATTTAGGAGAGGGTGATGATAAGTTAAAGTGAAATGATGAAAAGTCAAATTTGATAGATTAAAACAATGGATCGCACATCCATGTCTCTTAGATACTGACGTTTTAAAAAATAGAGGTTGCTTTTAGTTCAGTTATAACAATTAAAATTTCATCAAAATACGTTCAATATATATTGTATAACGAACAGTGTCTTTTCTCTATTTTTGGTCAATTTTGTAAATCCATATTTGACATTAATTCAGGTAGATACATATTATAAATATACGGTATTGAAAAGGTGCAATAAAAGAGGAAGTGTAGCCCAGTTAATGAATGCTCAAAATGGGAGTATAGAGGTAAATGAAAGAAACAATTTTTTACTTTTAATCTGGTCCAAATAGACATTCAAGGTTACAATAATTCGCATGAAGCTGAAAATTGGTACGGATATTGGAAACGCCATTACAAATGAAATGTAAAGAGAGTATCAATCCCACATCAAAAAAAAAATATTCAAAGCCAAATTTCGCGAATATGGGTTTTTTGCATTTTTCAGCCAAACGGTAAGTTTTATCATAAAAATAGGACAGACAAAAATTGTAGGTCATGCACGTAGCGGGCTATGAAAATAAACTACCTCCTGAAAGCGAATATATGGGGCGTCCCTTACTTTTAGTTATATTTTTTTAATTATTTTTCGGGCACCCTACAACCTCCTAAATCCCTTTGCAAGTCGATGAAATTTGGCACAGTTATCGATAACAATATTAAAAACATTCCCTGAAAGCAAATTTATGAGCCGGGGCTTACTTTCCGAGTTATAATTTTTGATGTGTAAACATCTATTAATGCAATATGAGGGTAAATTTTGGGAAATGGGACGGAAATGTGAAAGCGGATGTGACATCATAACCGTGCACAGTACCTACCTACTGAATTTATTCTGTAGTAACCTGATAGATGGCATTTACAGCCAACCTCCATGGTGTGTGTGTTGTGTTGCCTACCTTATTAAAAAAGTCCTAATGTGAGTATCGAACCAGCGATCCCTGGTTTGGAAAGCGGGACTTGAACCATTGCACCATCATATGACTGCTATGTGCTTGGTTAAATCTCGTATACTTTGTGCTTTGTTAGGGCGGCGGTTAGCGTGCACATGATGCAAGTGCAAGTACAATGGACTCAGGGCCCGTGTGGCAGTTGAAATATTAGGGTGTAGGTGGAATATTGTCATGACATATGTATATATATATATATATATATATATATATATATATATATATATATATATATATATATATATATATATATATATATATATATATATATATATATATATATATATATATATATATATATATATATATATAATATATAGTTATAATTATAATGACTTAAATCATTAAAGAGATTATTCTGGCTGACTGATTACATAGGCCATGGGCCGACTAAAGAGATAACATACCTACTGTGGTAACGTAGTACATTTAGCGCCCTGGCCAGTCTTTTTAGTCGGCCGTGACTTTTTATGTATAAAAATATTTATTTTTGTTTTCATATTCAAGAAACCTACATTTTTATTTTATTTTTTACTAACATCGTTGCCCCTCGTTAATCTAAACTGTCCCATCACTCCTGGTAAGGATGTTTTGATACCTTCTCGCTGGTCCTTGATGAGCAATAACATATTTCAGTATAATGTGGGTTAACTTAAACCATTGAATGAAGGACTCCTCCTAGAAGTTTCCTTCAATCGACGCTAAAACACAATTGTGTGAACTGTCTACCCATCCAACCATACTGACATCATGCGTGTCAACTTATGTGTCATCTAGATACGCTATATGCCTGTTTAGTCGATATTCTTTGATTTTTGCCAAATGATCTACCCGAAGTGCAACTATACGCCGTGATTCCATAATTACCATACGACTGTCAAGTTTTTTATGTTTAAAACCTCATTGTAATAAAACATTTCGTAGTGTATCTAAAGACCTATAATTATAATCAGGAAAATCGCTTAATTTTTCTTGAATCATTTGTAAAGTAGGAACTATATTTTCTTTATACATATTATAAATTGTACGCCGTACTACATCTCTGGCAGAATCATCAATATTTTTTAATTTCGCATTTTTCCCATTTTTCGTTGCGTTATATTGTTATCTTCTACTTCAAATGGCCTCCAAAACGCCATGGGAAATTAAGAAATAATTATAATATCTTACCTTTCAGTAGTGCATTGCACTGATAACCGTTTTTCATTCGGGCACGCAGCGCGGCGGTCAACAAAGAAATTATTTACGACGCAGCAGACCAGTCTGTTTATTCTCTTTATACCAGCGCGCAGCCATAGATAGTTCATCGGGCTGACATTAAGTTCCAGTAACGGATTCCCATGCACGTTTTCAACTACACCACTGCCACTACTAAATACATAGGACGAAATTTAAAGATAAGTGCGGACCAGTTTCAATTCCGCTCGTATACACTTTACTACAATTATATTTTATAACCAGGCTGTATTTTATTTTAGGAACTGTAAACAAGTGCGACTCAGCAAAGTTTATAGATACTATAATAGTTGCGTGGTATAAACTGGACCGAGAGTTTTCTTGTTTTTAAGCATGAATATAGTAAAAATGTCATTAAATATATCCCTGATGTTTATATTTCAGTTGGATATCCTAAATCGAATGTAGTTTAATAAATTAAATAACAATAATAAAACACTTCGACATTTATTTTATATCAAATATAATTATATTCAATGTTTATAAGCGATCCTGCACTTAATTAATTTATTTAGAAAGAAACATTTATGTTAGAGCGTTTTGTTAGTCGTATATTCAGTAGAATTAATACAGACGCTTAACGAAAATGACTAGATACTGCAAATGTGTTTAATGTCAGACATGCAGATGTAGTGAGGCGCCGATTTATGTCTCCTATTGTCACTTACCGAACACATTTTCATAAACACCCACGTAAACAAAACAATTTATTTTTACATATTCATGTTCTGAAACACTTTCGACATAATTTACTGCCAGGTGTAATTCATTTAATAGAGATATATATCATGACGGAGATTCTTCTACCACTTTAAGTGTGCATACGACATCTGCATATCTCTCCAGGATAGATTCCGTTCCTCTGACAGTCTCTGTGAGCTTTTCACCACTTAAGATTCTCATAGTCCACGTTACTACAGTAAAAGTAACGGCATTCACTGGAAATGCTCGAATGACGGTGGGCGTGATGCCCCTAAATAAACAGGATACACCGTCATTCCTTATACTCTTCTTAAGACAGTCAAAGGAGTTCGTGTATTGTGAAGACCCATCTACTTGCATTCGCGACTTGATCACGTCGGCGGGGTAAACCGCTACCCAAGACATTACACCTAAAAAAAATATTTCTATATGTTAATATTTCTAATTGTCATTTTTAAAATTTAATATTTAAAATTAAGCAGGAAGGGCTATATTTTCACGAATCTATATTTATATAAAGGAATATATATTTTCTGTATCACCTCCATATCATCTGCATATATATGCAGATGATATGGAGGTGATACAGAGGGTATATCCCTCTATATCATAATAAATCTGTTTGAAGGATAGGGTATAGATTTTGTATAGCGTCGCTTGTGCCTTTATGTTTAAAAATATACAACCTATTTTCTATTTGGACCATAAATTGCAAAATCAGTCAGCCATTTTGAGACCGCCATTTCTAATATTTGTTATGAGAACAAATTCGTTATATATGACTCCGAGTCGAATACTCCGAGACACCGATTTTGAATCAAAGCAAACTATAAATTGCAAACACAACTGCTATGTTGTAGCCACCATCGTTAATATTTTTGTTGAAAAAATCCTAATGCATTCCTTCGAAAGACCTGTGCTAACTTCATAGCACTCGAAAATACTCGAAATTTCGAATTTCTCTCGGGTTGTTCACTATATCTCTAAACTAAACGTTTGTTCATAAGACATGTTAGTAGATTAAATTTGCTACAATACTTACCAGAATCAGCACTGTAGGTACAATAGTTAACAAGATACAACCCTCCAAAAATTGGCAATTTTTTCCAAACAAGTGAAATCCATGTATATCCTCAAGAAATATATATTGAGCCTATTAATAATATATTTACCATGTAATTAATTCAACATTCATTTTTTATTTATTGTCTTTACCCGTAAAATGAGAATTTTCCCCGATTTCGGGGACGAAAGTTGATCAAATTTTAAAATTTCACTTTTTTTAAAGAAAATTGCTAATTTTTGGAGGTCTGTATCTTGGTAACTATTGTACCTATATAACTGATTCTAGTTTCAAATTGTAGCAAATTTAATATACTTTAAAAAAGCATGCTTTATGAACAAACACATAGTTTAGGAGATATAGTGAAAAAACTGAAAACAGTGCGAAAATTTCGCGATTTTTGTGAGTACTGCGATGTTAGCACATATCTTTTGAGCTACAAACTTGGATATGCACTACTGGTATTGGTTCTAAAAACATATTAAAAAATCAGAACTAGCCGTTAGTTTGCTGCGATTTTAGCGATTTCTACTGTACTATTTGACCGACCTAATATCCTTCAGATTTTTTATACGTACGTGTAGTTTTATATTAAAATTATGCAGCCTCAGGAGCCTCAGAGATACATAGTAATTCTGTCAGATAAATTTTCCCTCATATTTTTCATATTTATTTTATATGACATTTTATAGATAAATATTAGTTAATATTGAATATTGAACGTATTCTTTGCTGTGCTGCTGTCATCGACAACATCATCAAACTTAATTACAGGCTTTCAGTTTTTGCAGACCTATAAATTAGAGATTCCTGCCTCTCGCAGATAAGAGTCAGCTCTTGATGAATATTTGTAATTTCAGTGATATAAGGTGCATCATCATTGAACTGACGTTAGATTGATTAGATGGAAAAGACAGGAATTTCCGGAATACAGTAGCCGCAGACCTCGTTGAACCTGTCCAAGATGACGATAAAGGAATACAGCATGTTAAGGATTTTTGACCTACGATATACAGTGCAAATATTTTTGTTGTATATAAGTAGATGTGAATAATATAAATAATATACTCATAAAGGGGCGTATTGAAGCAATTGCAATAAAAAAAGTTAAAATGAAATCGTAATGTTACTGGGTAAATCTGTATCTTGTAGATATACTACATGAAGAAAAAACAAAAAAAACAGGAGAAATAATTTTGCCTTGAAAATTTAAATCATAGTTTCTTTTGAACCCAGGTTCACAGCATTTACTGGACCGTTATATTTAAATTTTACTTAAAAAATTGTAGCTTTACTCGAAGTTACGTATCTGTTATGCACGAAATAAAGCAAATAAATAGTACTCGATACAAAATAAATCCCACCCTGAACGCTAAAATAAGTGGGCCAACGCCCCGGTATTATTGGGGTCTGAAGTTATGTCTTTTTACCTTTTACCCAACCATATTTTGTGGGTTAGAACTACGTTTTATATCCCAACATGTATTTGACGCGATTTAAAACACACTACGAAACGAAATTAATACGGCCGGTAATCTGACAAAAAGCTTGGAGTCCCCTGCTGCGTTGTCACGTTTCTCAACAGGGCTATCTACACGGTAGAGGGGGTTATGTTAAGACTAAATATGACAACAATATAAAGCTATATTCTTAAATACGACTATTTGTTAATATAAAGAAGTAGGCAACATAGCCTCACCTGATCCTCACCTGCTAAGCCTCCGGCAAGAAGCATAGTCCATGTAGGAACCGGCGTATTAGTGTCGGTTCTTGTAAGTACCTCATATGTGAAGAAATAAATACTAAATGCTGGTACATCTCTCAGTATTGTCAAGCCAGTGCCTCTAAATACTCCCTTTATACCCTGCCGATCGTAAATGTTCCTTAAACATTGAACCGGACCATTAGAGTTAAATTCATTCACTTGCAACCTAGATTTTGCTAGTTCCATAGGGCTGCATATAAAACTTTGAAATAATCCAGATACTGCACCAGCGACTGCATGTGTCTTAAGTGCATCTGGGTCCTTCATGCTCCTTTGGCTATTTCCATAAACACCAAAGACAATAGCATTTATGCCGGCAACACCTAGAAGTGGACTCGTTACACCACGATATACTCCTCTGACACCTTCCTTTGTTAGCAAGGATCTCAAACAGTCCATAGAACCTTTGTATTTCGGGTTGCTTGTATTTTGTGTTTGCAAGATCACCTTCACTGTGTCCAGAGGATGGCCTACCACCACTCCCGCCATTCCTAAAACAAATACTTTCGTATACATTGAAAGACCAAATGAAATATTAGGTTAATCACTTCAAAGAATACTATCACCGCACTTATGTAATGATCGCTAATGAGCAGTTCTTACGTCTAAAATTGAGCTTACCTCCAACACATCCAGTGACAAAATCAAGAGCCATGACCTGGGCTTTCAATGTGGTAGACGTCAACAAACACGGTTATTTTATAAGGTACTGCAGAAAATCTTTCTTTTAATTGATAGTCAAATTGAAAACCTGTTTTGAATGCAGACAATGATGAATCCATGTACTACTGACACAAAATCTGTAAAATAAACAATATGGATTTAAATCTAGCGAAAAATTATAAATGTGAAACATTCTATAATTGATCTGAATCGCGCATACCTATTTTAGTATACATGCCTAAGCATATTTTTTATAGATCTTTATTAACGAAAATAGCCTTTTTAAAATATAATCGATGAAATTCTTCAGCCGCTATCTTTTTGGGGTTTATATGAATTTGAAGTTGTACGATAGTAAAAAGTAATCCAACAAGTGTTTTCTAGTGCCTTAGACTCTCAGACTACTTATATATCAAAATTTGTACCTACACCATATCGGAATAAGATATATAGATTTTGGATTATCTTATAGCGAAGGGTCAATATGACCAAATGCAATATACTAAACATAATATGCTACCCCTTAGTACTTTTTAAATATAGCCCACATAAATCAAATTACAATGGATTTATAGTTAAAAGGAAATATATTATTGTTATATTCTCCATGGCTTAAATAATATTCGGTTTGTTATATCACTGTAGAATATTTTTTTCTTAAACGTATGTAAAAAGAAAATAAGTGATATAGTGGATCATCATTCAAAAGGATATAACACGTTAAGAATCAATTCATATTGAATACAATAGCGTAGTCCTAGATGTCAAAACATAAATACAGGAACTATTCTGGATATAGATAACACCTATTTTCCTAGAAAATACTGCAGACTCAGCATTTAGCTCTGCGCAACCCATTATTAAGAAAAATTGCCATTTCATATTCTATAATAGTACATGGAAATCGTACCAAACAAGGGGTGTTTGGTACGATTTGATGTAAGGCAACCCTTACATCAAATGAGGTAGTTCTGATTTTTTTATATGTTGTATGTGATGAAGTTTGTTAGTAGTTAGTATTTTGTTAGTAGTAAGTTTGTATGTTTGAATCACTGTGTACACTTTTTAAGTAGACTGAATTTATATCAAAATGAAAAGAATTTAGTCTCCGTAGGTCAAATGCTTTCTAAGATACAGGTGTTCAGATTTGCAAGTATATTTGCAAGTTTTCGTCAATGTTGACTAATAGGGACTCATTTTACGGCAAAAATCATCATATACGTTATTAAAGTACACTAAATTTGCAACCAAACGAGACCAATTTAGTCTGTGTAGATTTCTATAATTCGCTTAAAATATGAATTGTATTATCAACCACACCCTTTCAATAAATAGTCCAACAAACAACATTATCTATAAAAAGTGTGGGAGGATTTTTCCTCCCACCCAGATTTACCTGTTACCTATTCGACAAATTCCTTCACGTACCAAGCACAACCGGGAAAGGCATTCTTCCTACGCGTCTTCAGTGCTTGTCAATCTTCTCATACAACTTGAGCACTTTTTGGCTAAGGATAATAGGCTGTTGACAAACACTGCAGCGGCCAATAGCGGCGAGAACACATCAGACCTGATGTGTGACGACATTTATGAACCATTCATACATCGATAACCTTTCGATCGCGATTTCGACCTGCCTGAGCAGGCTGCCCAAAAGAGGTGTGATGTGATCCATCAAAAGGTCTATCAAAAATGTACAAGACCTCCAAGTAATAACAATTTCCCTCACAGCATTGTACTTTATATACAATGAGGTGTTTCATAATCCTTGAATACAGAAACCCCTTCAATATTTTCTTACTTACTACAACATCTTTTAACAGTTGTATCTCAAGAACTGTCTACATAGACCAAATTGGCCTTGTTTTGTTGAAATTTTAGTGTACTTTACTAACTTATATGATAACCGTAAAATGGGCCTTAGTGACGAAAGCTAAAAAAAACTAGATAAGTTTACTTTTTTTAGAAATTTCTTTTTTAGAAATATCTTGATGAAACTATTTGGGATACCGAGACCAAAAAAAGAGAAAATTTAATGGTTTTTCAAGTTTTTAACAATGATCCGGAGGGCTTTCGAGGTGGAAAACTTGGATTTGTCATTAAAACATCATCACATAAAACATACTACATATAAAAAAATCAGAACTACCTCATCTGAGGCAAGGGGAAATGTACCAATTCCATAGACTATTCTGTTTTTTTAAGTTTAACGTAAACATGAACTTATTATTATTATTATTAACGGTAATTGGTTTGATGCATCACTGTTGCTATGTTCTTAGCCAGTATCTCAAGATTACACGATAGTCTGCAAGAATCTTTAACAAACGCGTTTATATTATTATTATTATTATTATTATTTAAGAAAATCTTTATGGTGAAATATATTTATGACGTAGATATACGCCATTTGGCAAATAAATGTATAAATCGTGTTTCAAGTGTGTTAATCTTCTTTAACTGTGGCTATCCTATAAAAAAAACCAAAAATTATCTGCAACAGAATATGTCAACATTGTGAATTTCGTAATTGCCCAATAATGATAAGCATTGATACTATGCATTATCATATTATATACTAAAATAGTATATGGTTAGAGGTTTTAAAAAATTAGTGCGTAAATTATATAGTGTGATGGATGTCACTATAGATTTAGATAACATTTTACCAAATAAAGTTTACCAAATTTTCTAACGTTTTACATAAAGCAGAAAAATTGTTAGTTGTTTCTATAAGTGTGTCTATTTCTATCACACAACCGGCCCTTGTGTTTTGATCCTTTTGGTATTATTAATATACCACACATGGAGGAAGGTTCAAAGGATATCCATACTGGAAGCAGATCGACAGTCATACGCTAAGGTCCTGTGAACTAAGCACTAAACGGTCATGAGTTTACTCCCAGAACGTAGCCCTATATGCCAAAATTAGATACAGGATCAGGAGGAACCTCACTCTAGGCAAATTGGAGCCATATTCTAGGTAGAAATACTGGCTATAACCGCCTGTGTTGCGTGCATATAAAGAGTGGATTTTGAAAATGAACATCATATATGGTCTGGGAAAATGGCAGCCTCGCTGATACAACCTGGGTGGTGGAAGTATGTCATCTAGGTAAGAAATTGCGTTCCATGAAGGTAATAACATAATGTTAAAATAAATATCGCGAGGGTTAATGAAAATTAGACATCATTGCAGAAATAAATCCAGTTAGCACTTTGGTAGGAACCGACATGACATGAAACCTCATAGATGAGACATGGGGCACAGCATTACAAATCAAAAAAGCGAGCGACAAAAGAATTGACCAGACCTCGGAAGACATTCGAACCCAAAGCAAAGATTTAAGAAATCCTACAATATTGAACATGCACCAACACAGCTGCTTAATTTTACCAGACCAAAATTGTGTGCTACTTTGTGTTCCTCAAAATAGACAATATATAAAAAACTCTGTTCAGACCAACACGAAACTAGCAGCAGGATTGCATAATGTACTGCAAATTTATTGCTCATTTGTTACGACAAAATAATAATTAAATTAAATTTTTGCTCCTCGTTTTCCTTAGTAAAACAACTGTCCTAAGGAACAGTGATTTTTCTGTGTTTCGGTATAGTAATCCCAAAACGGAAAAAATTACCATACTGTGATACTGTCTATATAAAGTCACTTTACGTACTTCGATCTGAAATCGATCTAATAGACCTTTCTTTTACTAGAGGCTAGATTCAAAAATACCTATTTCGAAAAGCAATCTCTTTTTATTGTTTTTATTTACTTCCACCATTACAGCATTCTTTATACTAATATATTCTGACAAAATGATATAGGTAGTAGGTACTACATTATTATCGTATTTTATTGCTTTTCCAGGCGACGCGACCGGTAAATTATAGTGACAAAATCACCAAGTACCTCACCGGTTTTTACATGCGTTATAAGATATAAGCCCACATTTCTATATTTGTTAAATCCTGCGGGGGCTTAAGCGAACAGGAGCAAAAACAGTTTTCTATTTTCTCGACTCCCGTCGGCTCCCAGTACATTTACGACAAAAGCGATGGTACCCAGCGCGGGAGTGCGCCACGAGCCCTACACTTTTGATCCTCATGACTTTTGTCGTAAGATCAAGGACTATCGAATGGGAGGTGGGGCAAACTTTTTTATTAATTTTGATGTATTAGTGATATTCAAGTGTACAAATATATGAACAGAAGAATAAATGAAATAAAAAATTATAGAGAGTTGTTGAATATCCATAACGGTTGTTGTTTCCTATTTCAAACTCCATTAACACTTTAGATATAATGAAAACTACACACATATGCATAAAACATCAAGACACGTTGTAAATAAGTTATTTAAATAACAAAAAATATTGCCTTTCCATTTACGAAAAAAGTAATGAGCAAAGTTGTAGCGGTGTAACCATTGGATTTGTCGTAAGTTCATCGAGAGCTGAGAAAAAAGAACAACAATTGTTGCATCTGTTCGTCTCCCCCCTCCGCCCCTGCGGAGTTAAAAAAGTATAGAAAAGTGTGCATTCGTAACACTCCGGGGAGGGGGGGGCGTGTAAAAAATCAGGGAGGCAGGTGATCCTGTCAAAATATATTGCAAACTTGCTTTTTTGACTGTTATGTCAAAAAAGCAAGTTATGACTGCAATTATGGCACCAGTAAATTAAAACACAAATACATACCTTATTTTTAAAGAACGTTTTTGTTGAACTAACTAGTGGAACTATAGTCACCATTCATGAAACCAAAATATAATTCAAGAAAACTGAATTTGAAAAATATTAAAATCGCAATTATTATTCGCTGACCTCGTGAATTTGTTTTGGGATAAACTATAGTGCTTGTTTCTTCTCTAAAGTTTTGTTTAGAACTGTCGTCATAATTATCAAATAATATTATTCTACATGAGAGAGAGTGACAACTTTGGTTATCTAAAACTGAGGTCAAGGGTCATATCTTTTGATTTACAAATCCAGTTTAAATAAATAAATCCAAATAAATCAGGAGATAAAGAAAGCAATGGTAGTAACGATGATTCCTAAATGGTTCTTACGAACAAATATTTTTAGGAACTGCCTGTACTCTATATAGGCACATGGATCAAACGACAACTGATTTTCTTTTATTTTGGTTAACTATAAATAGTTAAAAAGCTACATAAGATTTGATATAGTTTCAGGCACTTGTTATTATTATAGTGATGATTATAATATATGTTTTCTCCAAAAAATTTCTTAAAAACCTGTGCTGTGATTTTCCAATGAAAAAATATGCATTTTTATTGTTAAAAATCACATTATTTTCATATATACTGGTAATACCACAAGTGCTCTGGGTTTTGCCGACAATATTTGTCATTGTGAATACGAGTTGCTGTGGCGAAAATAATTACGAGCGCGAAGCGGGAGTAATTATTTTCCAAAAACAGCAGCACCGAGTAATGAATGAATTACAAATTAATATTGCAAAACTGAGCTCAAAACTGAGTTTTAAGCAAAACTGAGAGCACGAGTTGTATTCGGAGGACAATTCAATGAAACAAGAATGTTAATTTTGAAAGAAAATTAAATAGTATATAATTAAATGCCTAGTATGCTGATAATTTATTTGACGTTTATCTGACATAATTTAATTTCTTGTAGTACGCTTCGTGTAATTTCCAAAATTAACCGGTTTGGTAACAACGCTAAGTACCTACAATTCGAGAAGAAGTAGCAAATTTAACTTCAAATAATACAAAAAGATCAATATAAGATGAATAATCAAACTTGACCAGTTTTAACAGACAAGAACAATCACTTGTTGAAATAAAATTCATATATTTTTTTACATTTATATGACATAAATATTATCGCTGGAATACTTCTCATTTGACGTAAATATTGTCAGTGTAATATACTATTGCATGGCATAGGCTTAATTACATTGGTGAAAGACGATGAGTTGAATTGTCTGTGTAATATGCTATTGCATATGCTGAAATACATTGGTGAAAAACTATGAGTTGAATTGTCATTGCAAAACGACAGTATAGGCTAATAAGAAAATTTTAGGACAAAAAACATATTATAGTCATCACTGTAATAATAATTATAGTATGTAACAATATAATAAATAATAGTAATAATAATAATATAATTTTAAAGGAGTCTTTAAAATTCATAAAATAATCTAGTGGCGTTAGATCGCAAGATCTTGTAAGCCAATTCACAGGTCCATTACGCCAAATTATGCGTTCATGGATTTCCTGCAATAAATTGATTGTGGTGTGCGGTCTCTTATTGAAACCAAAGCTCTTATATTTTGCATTCAATTGGGAACCGAAAAAGTCAATAATCGACCGTAATGTTCTGACCGGCGTCATTTTGAAGAAATATAAAATACCAATGATTACACCAGCCTATAAAGCACACCAAACTGTGACTTTTTGTGAATGTAAAGACGTCTCAGTAATAACTCGTAGATTTTCTCCACTCCATATGCGGCAATTTTTTTTATTGTTGTAGTCATGTAAGTAAATATGATTCTTATCACTAAAGAAAATTTGTGGTGAAATTAGGATCAACAGCAACCTCGTACAATACACGCGCTTGATCTTATAAGCTTGTAAACCAATATTTTCGAATAGTTTTGTCAAAAACCAAATATTTTCTTTCCATCCTGTTCATTCGGGTGTCCTCAATGACCTCAATAGTAGGCTCCACAGCAGTAAAACAAGAAGTTTTACTGCGTGGGGATTTTAGGACGCGACGTCTGCGGATGCGCGTTATGAATTAGAGTATGCTTGATGCGCCGTCACTCGATCACGAGTATATCGAGTGACTCCAATGTCAATTATGTGGACTGTCAAATGGACGTAGCGCACGGTAAGTTTCGCGAATAACCATGATTTTCGAAAGATATTTGCACAATTTATTTGCAAGAGTTGTACTGGCATGGCAAATCAAACTGATCACAAATCAGATGTCGGCTGTCAAAGTGGTTATCACTGGAAAAAGTGGTGCCAATTATTCGAAAACCTCAAAAAATAGTTATTTTTATACATAGGCTGCGAAATTCCTTTTCGCGTATCGAGAGAAAAATTATTACCGAAGCAGCACCTGCGGCCAAGGCGAAATAATCTCGAGGTCGTTAAAAAAATTTCGCGGCCGTAGTATACACACTATTTTTGTGCAACCATATGCATGCAACCATATGCAACCATATTGTAACTGATAAAACTGTAGTTAGAATTTAGGTATAAATGACCCATGTTTTATAATATAGTTATGGTGGCGTCAGATCTCAGCGAAATGCCTACTTCGCGTCCGGTTGCACAAAAATACATATTTTCTTAAATTAACATATTCCTAATATCAGCTTTTCCAGATCATGCATTTTCTTGGTATTTATAATAAGAATAATAATTGCTTTATTCGCCCAACAGGTAACGTAACACCCAATTACATGACAAAGTTAATATTAAGAGATATTATATATATATATATATATATATATATATATATATATATATATATATATATATATATATATATATATATATATATATATATATTGTCATATTTTGAATTTTTATTTATTGATGTGAAAAAGGAATTGATTTGTTATATTTATTATTATTAGTAATTTTGAGATTTAAAATATTATTTAATTTAAAATTATATTGCCCACGTTATTGTGACAATTGTGTGAAAGTTTTAATAAATGGGTTTATAGATAAATATTTTTGATATTAATATAGCTCCTACGTTGGAGTGAATATTGTTAATACAGAAAAATATGAATATTTTCAATCTCTATGATATATGCTCGCTTTGACACTACCGTGTATGTATGATTTCATTTTATCTATCTTGAACCCTCGCATTCGCACTTAGATGAAATCCTGGAAGCCTATTTCTACGAAAGAATTTTGCTTATAGTTTAATTAATAATGATAGTTTATATAGCTTATTTGTTTGATAAATCGTAGAATCATTTGTCGAAACTGTTTCTGTGTTTACATAAATTTTCTGGCGTAAAATTATTTTATTATTATGATAAACATGATTGACCAATAAGAGTTTGGTCATGCGGTTGGGTCCCGTTATTGCTTTTTTTTTAATGCATGACGATATTTTGTACCCTGTCTGTTCTGTCTGTTGCATTTTGTATATGAGATTATATTTATAGGTAGGTATTCTTTATATTTTCTTGAATTTAATGGATTATTTTAGGCTACTTTTTTACTTTTCTCAATATATATATATATATATATATATATATATATATATATATATATATATATATATATATATATATATATATATATATATATATATATATATATATATATATATATATATATATATATATATATATATATATATATATATATTTATAAACATTAACGTATGCGTATTATTTCTGTATAGAATAAAAATTTGAGCAATAGGCCAGTGATTAGGGAAAAAATTTACCATTAATTCTAACATTTTTGAAACTTTGTTGTCTGTTGAAGCACCAACCAAAAGAAAATTAGAAAATATTGCAACTTAATTCTAGGTCGGCAACATTATTAAAATCGCGAAAAGTTAATTTAGGCGATATCTCGACGAACAAAATGTAACACGGCTTGCAAATTTGTTAGAATATTATAGAATATTATTTGTATTACAACAATCAAACTATAAAGCTACATTTCCAACATCTTTTGACCCGGGCATAATAATTAATTATCAATAATGAACACCTTTGCATCAAATATTGCGCGCGCCAATATTCTTGGCAAAAGATGTGACCTCGACAGGAGTGGGACGCGCGGTACCATCGCTCTTTACCCCTAAGATCTATCTAGTCCGAGACCGCCTCGTAAGGGGTAGGCCGCGCGTTTCACGTGACCCTCCCCACAAATGTGATCAATGTCACGTGGTTACGCAGCCTCCCCCGGTTCTGACTGATGGGCCCCACCGGCAGAGCCTTTCTTCTGGCTATCTTCAAATATTGGCTATCTTCAAATATTATTAACAGGCTTGCCAAACTACAGTGTTTGCTAAAATCGCTTATGACTATGTTAGTTTGCAACCCTATCGGATGAAGGCGCGGTGCATTTTTTTAAATTTATCACAGCTGATTATTAGTTACCTAAAAAAGATTCCAAATAATAGTAACATATGTACAGGCGGATTGCAAATGATCGCATCCATGACTGAAACGCGCTCTCCATTTTGCAGTAACTCCAGACGTCGCGTAGGCAGATTGATAAAATTTGCAATAAATTATTTGTCGCAAAATTTTTAATATCAAAATAAAATTAACACCACTGCAAAAATGAAATTAATGCAATTATATAGTTTTTATCAGAATGGTAAATTTGCAGTCATAGGTCAAGCTATAAAAGTTTTTTTAGGGCATTAAATAACAACACAGGCTTTTTAATTTAATAGTTTAAAGTTTTTGATCGCCATCTTGATAATTTTTATCGCCAGCAGTTGACCCTTGTCTGTCCCTACAACATTTGTACTAGCACCACCAAACTATCCCAAACCTATGCCGAGTTATAACTCTTTAAAATTGGAATAAGGGCCATCTTGTTTTCCGCCATTTTACCAATTTCTTCCCCTTGAACCCATTTATTTGATATCCATATCATAGGGTTTATGCACCTCATGAAAGAACATAGTCCACCATCTTTGGGAGTCCGCCATGTTGGATTTATAGAGATGTCATTTTATTTTATAATTCTTCTCAGCAAACCCTTTCATTGTATACCCATATCACGGAAGTCCGGGAAGTTGGGAGTCCATATTGATTTGGGGTGACATCATTTTATTTTCGTATTGTTCTCAGCAAACCTTTTTTTTGATACCCATATCATGGAAATGCATCATAAGAAATAAATAATAAGTAGTCCGCCATATTGGATTTAGAGTGACGTCATTTTATTTTCGTATTGTTCTCAGTAAACTTTTTTATTTGATACTCATATTATGGAAGTGCATAAAAAATAACTGGTCCGCCATCTTGGGCGGTCCGTCATATTGGATTTAGAATGACGTCACTTAGCTAAGCATGCATTGTCATCCAAACTATACGTGCTGTCAAAATTTCAGCTCAATCGGCTGAGCATAGCTTCCTTGTGGCGTGGTGCAGTTTTTAAAATTTGTTGTACCGTTCCAGAAAAAAAGATTGTAAACCAATTCTGTGGTGATTTGGCCACATTCGTTTGTGTTTCATTGACGTAAATCTTCCAATGAGGCAGGTGGTGTAGAATAAATTTCGCATTTTGTGACCCTACAGAAAAAAGTCTAACGGAAAAAGATCTGTTCGTGGGGGCGATTCTATGGAACATCTTCCAGTCCAATGACACGGAAAGTGTTGAAGGAAATACTGACGAACAGTCAAAGCATAATATAGTGCGGAAGAATGTATCTTGACTTTGAAAAATATGAGTTAACATGGGGTTAATTATTCTAAATACATATGCCCAGAAATTTTAAATACATGTGTCTTGTTAGATTGCCTTCTAAGGAAAAAGACCTACCATACGATCCTACGAATCTTGAATGCGAAATATATTGTGGGTATTCGCATAGATAGCTGATAATTTAGAATAGCTCCTATGTAGTGCGCCTTCAGAAACAAGTGGATAGTTTTTACCTACCTCGCCAGTGTTCTCGCCAGTGTCTTTCGTTCTGTTATTTTGTACTTACCTACTACGTATTTTCTATTTGCTTCATTATACTTGATTGAAGTATCAATTGAAGTGTTCTATATTAATGCTTCAATCAACGGCAGATTTATGCTTAAGGGATAGAAAATTACAGTAGTGCACTGGTCTTCATGTTTTAATAATGAGATCATTGTTTGTTTCCGATTAGTTATTTCTTAACTTATTTTCAATAAAGGAGTAATGATCGCTTATTTTTATTTTAAAAATATGTTTTTCTGTCAGATAACTTAATCTGAAAAATATATTTCAAAATGTTCATTAATGAGAGCGCATATCACTTACTACGATATAGAAATACGGCTTCGGTATCCACCCATTGGATATAATTCCGGGAGCGATATTAAAATTATATATTATATTTTATTATTACTTTATATTATATTTTATTTCATTGAGTACATTTCTGAACATAGTCCAAGCGATATATGTCGAGAAGTACAGTAAAGTGACAAATTGACCCATTTCTTGACTTAAACTTTTGAGGAAAACATATTTTTTTATAAACAACGCTGTCGTTGGCCCTCTATGAATAAAATAATTTTAGCATTGGCGAAATCTTTTTTTCTGTTAAAACAAATTGTTAATATTTAGCGCCCTTCCCCAATTAATTGATTAAAGTGTAAATTTTTGAAAATTTTCATAACAGTTCCATTATTATTTGCAGAACTTAATGTGTGTAAAAATCTGATTTTTTACTGTGTTTACCTATTTCGATGGTAAAAATGAATTTCTGAATAGCATATTTTTGGTAGAAAATTTAAAAATAGCCATTAATAAATAAACTTTTGTCTCGTAAAATTTTCATTCGATTCATATTTTCCAAGTAATTAATTATCCTTAGAGTTTAAGCTAAAGTAGTTTTGAAAATATTTTGTTTATTTAACTTTTGTCTCATGTAAATTTTTCATACGATGCATATTTACCAACTAATTTATTATCTTTAGAATTTAAGCTTAAATGAGTTTTGTAAATATTTTGTTTATTTAAATCGACACAGGGTGTCAAGGTGGCAAGCCAGCAGATAATCTAAACTTGTAGAGACTTGCCTCCTGAAGATTAAGCCAAGAAAATTACTTATGGGTAGATTTGTCACCAAACATAGATCGCCTGGACTTTGAAGAGGTAGTCCCATTGAGTCATTAATTTATTTTTTCAAGTAATTCATGAAATTACTTGTTAAGATATAATTGCAGATCATAAGAATGTAACTGAAAAACATTTTATATATGTGGATGTATCATATGTGGAACATTTACATTAGTTCAACGCGCTTCAACACTAATCATAACGAAAAGGACCCACTTTTTCTTTTGTTATACTTTATTTGTGCCACAAAGCACAAAGATATAGTTTTGTGTTCATTTCGTACACATACTACAGTTTAATAATTCGTAGCAAAGCCTTTATTCTTATCAACAGTTTTTTTATTGTGACAAAAAAACTGAATGAATGTGAACTGATCATCAAGAGAAAAATGCTTTTATTCCGGTGCTTGTTTAGTTTCGTGTCAAATATGAAAGAATCAAAATGAATGTTGATGTGCTTGGTAGAACAAGAATGCAGACAGCGTAGACATTCTTAACAGATATTCAAATTGCTAGGGTCATCACTCTAATTCAGGAGGGTCACTCAAGACGCCAAGTAGCCCTAATGTTAAATGTCAGTCGCACTGCTATAAGTAGGGCATGGATAAGGTACCAAATGTATGGTATTGTTAGAAGGCAACCTTGCCCGTATCATACAAGGGTAACTTCCGAGAGAGAAGACCGATAAGAAGACCGGAAGACCAGAAGTACCGATAAAATTATCCTAAATCAGCTGGATGAGAGCATAGGAACAAGAATAAGTACCCAAATGAAACGTAACAGGCTTCACGAACACGCAAGAAGAACAGCTAAAAGTACCCACTTTAAAAGCACTGTACTACACCTATACCTGTAGGTATACACCTACAGTTTTGTGGTTTTATAAATAGCACGAACACTAATTTATATTATTAAAAACTAATTATACCAAAAAAATTGTTAAATATTGTATAATATTGGAAACTTATTCTTTTTTTAGATTACAAATATTTCTAATTTTATTTAGCTTAAAACTGTGTTTATTTTTTTAAGAGGTTTCTAACAATTGTGTATTATTTCTAGAAATATACGTGCAAAAAATAATCCTTATTACCAATTTTCAAATTTATATTTGTAAAATAAGGTTTGCCTGGGACGCTGGATAATGCTGCCACCTACCAGCAGTTATCATGACATCTAAAAACTTTTTGAAAAATTTGCACTAGAGCCGGTACAAATTACAAAAGTTACATCGACGCATGCGCACATGCGGCTTACGAAATAAGTCTCTGATCTGGGCTAACTATTTCGGTTAGAATGAGGGATAGAGATATTATTATTATTAATATAAAAATCTCTATTCCATTAGTTATGATTAGATTTACTTTGTGCTAATACTTCCAGAGGGAAAGGATTTTGATGGACTGAATTTTAAATTCACATAATAAATTACTTAGCGTAATACCAAAGTTTGCAGAATATTCTGTAAACTTTGGTAATACTGTATTTATTCGTACCGTCCCGTAGGTTTGCTAGTTCAAGAGCTAGAACGACGGAACGGCATGGCGCGGCGATGTTGCCGTCGCGAATTAAAATTGAGGTCGTATGCACTTGCTTAGGTATCTCGCCCCTAGAAGCTGTTTCCTGCGCCGGGTGATGATGAAAAATGACTGTCACGTGAAAAAAGTCACGTGGTGTATAGGCGCAGTGGCGCAACGTGCTGATCACTGACGAATCTATATTCTCTTCGAATCACCTTAATAGACAAGCTCAAGTCTTGAGACGCCCAGATGAGCGTTATTTAGACTGCACTGTGAAAGAAAGATTTTTATTTGGAGGTGGGTGGAGGAAGAGGACCATGGTTTGGGGTCAAATAACTTTGAATATGCTGACTGAGCTGAGTAGTAATTCGTGTTCGGTCTATGACGGCACGTAGGTATATAAACGAGGTTTTCGAACCACATGTGGTAACATTTGCAGAGAACGTAGGTCCAGAATTAATTCTGCAACAAGACAAGGCCCGCTCACACACCGCCAGAATAGTGCAAAATGACCTCAATTCCCACAATATTGAGGTGGATTGGCCTGCCCACAGTCCAGACTTATATACGCAACCGAGCACGTCTGGGACATACTTGTGAAGCGACTGAAGGACTGCCAGCTAATCCGGAACCTTGAACACGTTGCAGGAATCCTCCTGGAATAGTGGGAGCAGCTGGCTCTTCCAAGTTGGCTTGTCAAACCCATAAAAGTCATTTGGACGTTGCAGTTATTGTCCAAGAAAGAATGTAAAAAAGTGCCAAGTGAAAAAACTTTTTTTGCAAAAATTATGGGCAACAACAAATAATTAATTAGGTACTGTAATAAGGGCAATAAATAAATTGATATTATTTTCTTGAGTTTAAACAATTATTTTTCTAATTTTGACATGTAAACCTCGATTTTATAGTAAAAATTTAAACACAATTTAAAACTAGCATGTTTTTTTTTACTTTCTAATCTAGCATGTTTTACTTTAGCTTTCGCTATGCCTATATAAAACATAAAAGTATACTTTCGTATGGAGGAGAATGAAAAGTTCATTGCATAGTAGGTTATTTAGTCCTGACAAACTATGAAACTCGCTAGCGCTATGAAACCCGCTAGCGCTCGTTCCGCAGAAATCTGCTCGTTACACAAAATAGTACTTTTCCCAAGTGGTTACATAAATAGCTATTATATTTCTGGTAAATATATTTTTTTAAATACGTAACCATAATTATTGTTTCCTTTTGTTTATAGTAAAATATTCCTCCAAAAACAAACACCGGGGGTATCTAAAGCTGGGTATAGTTTGTACCCCTCTTGAGACTACGCATTGTTAAATAAGCTTGGTACCACAAGTTTGACATAGAATGTTTTATGTTTCTAGAGAATTCCAGAATAGTTCTTCTGCTAATACTAATCTCTGGCATATTTCAAAAAAATTTGCAATATCATCTTGCGATTCGAGGTCGCTAATACGCTGATAAATAAATTATATAAATAATTCTCCTCGCCATCACTTACTAGAACGTTACTAAATATGTTAAATTTACTTTGATATATGGTTTTATAGTAAATTGATAATGACAGCAGACACTGATTAATAGTGACACTGATAATGAACTACAATGAAGATAAGCGGGTAGAATATTTGCACTAACTGGAAAGGTCAAATAAGAAATTAATACTGTTGAAATTATTATTACATAAATTAGAACTTTATACTTCCGGAACACTTTATAGATATATTCTACATAGATATGGATGAATAAACCTTTGCTTAACAAACACGGATTTTCAGGTACTTTTATTAGATTCTGGATGTCGGGCATATTAGTCTCCAGTTTAATCCTTATATATCGTCTAATTGAATGTGAAAGAGAGTAATAGAAGCTTATACAAAATAAAAATCCCATAGCGCAGGTGCTTATAACTAATTTACTACCCGTACTATTGAAATATCCACCGGCTCGTCTTGAACCCTTCTGATCTGTCCTTGTCTAATGCATTTCAAACTAGTGGCCGAGCTCTCTCATTACAAGGGGGCATTAGTTTGCGAAATTTCATAGCCGAGTTTAAGGGTTCTTACTCTTACGTAGCGTAATAAAATTATTATCAGTTCCGAGATTCGCTAACATTATTCGAGATACGAGATACGATAGTGTCAACTTCAATACGCCTGCCGCGTGCCGTACGTTCTAGTACGTCCGGCGAGTCGCACAAGAATGCGCAGATCGTACCACCCACCGTTTATTGTCTCATGCAACACAAGTTACGGTGTATTTATCTCACAGGCTTCCTTTACCTGGATAGGTCTATTATTTTTAATTATTTATTTATTTTATTTGGAAATATGTGTTCATTATAAACCATAACTACCTACATAATTATAATTATAAACTAACAAAGAATACGAGAAGAATTACGAAATTAGTTTTAGTACATTTAGTTTTGTTTTATGTATAGTTCACTTTTCTCTTAACAGGAAAATTAATTTTTGTTTAGACTTTAGATTTATTTAGTTTAGTTTATTTTGTTTTGTTTAGAACGTTTTACGAGCCAACCGCTTCACTTCTCGAGGACCCGATGGAAAGGGAAAATCAACACGGAGAAGAGACAAGCAGTGCTGTTCCGGTGGGTTCGCAAGTAGAGGACACGTCGCGTCGCCATGAACGACATCAACATCCAGTGGGAGAACAACGTCGAGTACCTTGGCGTGACCCTGGATCGAGCCCTGGCGTGGATGGACCATATAGATGTCACTACGAAAAGAGACAAAGTTCAGCACGACTGATGCGAGAAGAAGCAGACGACACCGAAGAAAAGAACAGGACCAAGGAAAACGGATCGAGAAGACAATAAAACAGCCGAATCCCGGCTCTAACAAAGCCCGGTGAGAGGCAACCTCCTCACAAGGATCAAGAATCAAGGTTTGAGGGGTCATGGATCCCTCGAATGTCCGAAATGATACCCCGGCGAAGAATGTCAAGAGTCAAGAGCGCCAGAAGTAAAGATTTGCCGGTGGGGCTCATCAGCCAGGAATGGGGGAGGCTGCGCAAATTCACCTGACACTACTCACATTTATGGGGAGGGTGAAGTGAAAAGCGCGGATTACCCCTTACGAGGCGGTCTCGGCCTACATAGATATTAGAGGTAAAGAGCGATGGTACCGCTCGGCCTCTTTCAATTTCTTTCAAATGATGTATAACATATGGGGTAGTTCCATTTAAGATTTGAAAATAGAGGTTGCTAGGGGTTAGGGGTATAAACTTCTCTAGACACCTTGACTGTCAAAAATTTTTCCCTATAAAACAAAAATCGATGGGTCCCGGCGATTTTTCAAATAGTTGGCGGTTTTTCAATTACAGGGGGTGGTAAGTATTAAAATGGACACAGTGTATGACAGTGCACTTCTAATAGTTCATACAATTATATATTCAATAGTTGAATAGGACAAATGTGGAGAGGTGTGAAGGAAATAGGAAAATTTTAACGACAGGGATGATATATAGGTCATTCTGTTCCTGAGATATAGGTGAACAAAATTTTAACCATTTAAGGGGGAGTGGGGGAGTGGGGGAGAATGACGCGGGGGTGGGAGTGGCAATATGGATTTTTGTGGAAGGTGCAAGGAACAGGAAGTCACCCTTATTAATATCATATGGGTTGCCAACCATCGGCATTTTGGTGCAAGCGAAATGAGCTAGAGCCTACCTAGCGATGTTTTCAATAATGGTATTTTACGTAAGCTTCTACAAAATTATTCTAATTCAAATATTAATGATATAAATCACTGGTATTTTTAATTTGTATAATGTTTAAAAAAACAAATAATGGTTTTTTTTATTTGTATGATTAATTGAGTATGATTAAAAAAATTACGATGATTACGATGAAAAATTACGTATGATAGGTTCCACAGAAACTCGAAATAATCAACCTTGGTTTGATATTCAATGTAAGAAAGCAAATAAAAGGGTGCAACTAATTCTTAAAGATTGCAGAAAGACCTCATTTACAGATACAGTCCCTAAAATTTATCTTATTAAAAAATAGGAGAACAAAAATCTAATTCGGTTCAATAAAAAACAATATTTTAATGGAATTATTGAAAAGGTGTCTGTGTCAAGAAACCCTGCGCAATTTTAGGAAGTGATCCGCCGCCTGAATAAAAAAAGCTTTTCCGATACCCCAATAAGTATTAACGAGTGGCAGGAACATTAATGAAGTGCGATTCAGTAATGTCGAAAACCTTAATAATGCTCTACACCTTGTATATTTTATACGAAATTAGACCATGAAATAACTATAGTAGAATTAATTTAGCCCTGAGTCAATATAGAAAATGGTAAGTCAGCAGTACTAGATCGGATTCCCTACGAATATTTCAAATATTTTGCCACTGAGAGTAGATAAAGGAAATATGCCTGAGGCTTGGGGTCAAATTAAAATATTCTTATGGTTTAAGAAGAGAAATATAAATACAGCAGAAAATTATAGGGGAATATCTTTAATCAACTGTATAACTAAAATATTTTCGCAAATATTTTCTACAAGAATTAGTACATGGGCTGAAAATCATATTAAGCCTGAATACCAAGCAAGATTTAGAAAAGATCGAGGTTGTACTGTCTACATATATATTTTTTCTGCTATAGTGTTTTCACTTAAGGTTAACAGAAAAGCTATAGTGTACCTTTATAGACTATAAATCTGCTTTTGCTACAAAAAATCACTCTTTACTATGTTTTACACATTATAAAAAGCTTCTACGGAAGCGCAAATAATACTGCTAATTGATGCTAGTTGATGTTAGTTGATGACAATTCACCTAGTAAGAGTTACAAAAGGTATTTTGCAGGTGGACACACTTAGCCCCTTATTATTTTCTTTATTTTTAGCATATTTTGCTACTAACTTATTTACATAATTATAGTAATTTGGCAGCAATTTTTATTCTGATGATCTAGTGTTGTTAGCCGACACCAACCCCTTTAGAATGCAATATCTTCTCAATGCGCTAGAATGATAGTGCGATATCGATGATTTAGAAGTTGACACTAATAAATGAAATACCATGATAATGAAATATTACCTAAGCAAATTATGACGAAATCAAAAATGCATAGTTCAAAATTTTGTTTATACGAATCAACAATCCTGAACGTTTTACCCTATTCATCAGAAGTCTGGGAAAAATCCTTAATAAAAAAAATTATTCACATATAAAATTCTACTCAAAGCTATTCACTTTCTAATCAGCAAAAGTTTTAATCATCACCTAATGATGCTATCTTGGTTAGTGAAACACGTCGTGTGCAGTGTAGTCATTCGATGTTTGTGGAAACCTGTATCCGGTCTCTATTTCCAACCTTGGTTCTACCCCGCTCAATTATACCCATCAGTTTTCTCAGCGCTACTGTACGTGCTTGTTTAAAATTGGCGCCTTTGCGCGTTAATGTATTATCGACGTACACCGTCGCGGTGCCATACTACAGTGCCTATTTCAGAACGAAATCAGCTGTTTGCAGCCATGTGTAGCGTCTATTAAATTGTTTCTTATTAAGATAAATTAAAACGCACTTGCTAGCCAGTGTAAGTATACAACAAATCATCACATGGTAATTTGATACGTTTAAAACTGATACATCTAGTTCACTGGCGTGTGTATTTTTAGAACAACTGAAATGTGAAGAGGTATTTAAGGTATTGGTAGAAATGGAAGGTTTTTTACGTGTCGACAATGCTACTAATTTGCCTGGATCCCCGACCAATTCTTTCTTGGCTGATGAAGTTGCATCAATATGCCCTTTGATAACGCCTTCGCCGCCGACAAACGACCTTATAAATCCACTCCTCGAACCCACGGAACCAGACTTTGTTATTGGCCAAGAATTGGCTACCAAATTGCAACATGTACAAGGTAAGATGTCACACAAGATTTTTTTTTAATATAATTCATAATGTGACGTAAATAGAAATACAATTTCAGTTTGATAATAAAGTTAAATAATTATAATACTTTTTTAAAACGAATCGTATACTTAAGAGAAAATATCAGGTTGTTCGACATAATTAATAATTACTACACTGATAATCAATTTTCATAGCCACAGCTAATTTTTTTGCCATAGGATATATATAGGGTGACTTTTTAGTACGTATTTGCTCTGTAGCACCATTGCTATTTATTCAACTAACTTTCTTATTTTAAATGTAACACCCTATATATTTTTTTAAATTCGGAAAGAGCACAAAGTGAGTCAAAAACATGTGTCGCTCCCTAGGCTAAACACTCAGATGCCGGAGATATTTACCATTTTAAGAAAAAAATGACAGATGGAAATATCTGGAAGAAGCTAGAGTAACTTTTTTCATATGGTATATCTAAATTTTTGGCACAGTGTAAGAACATAGAGTGGTCTAAGTTCTGCAATTAAAATAGAATCGAAAATAATATACCAAGTGTTACATATTCCATGCCACATTTAGCTAATTTCAAATTGCGAAAACTTTTTTTTCAAACGGAACACCCTGTATTTTTTTATGCCTAGTTATGTAAAATTAAATTATCTTTATTCTGGTATAGCCATTACAGGGGCTAAAGTTAGCAGTTGTTGAGATATTTGCAAATTTCTTTCCAGCGAACAGATTTACCTAATAATATATTAAAAAATCAGAACTAGCCGTATATATATATATATATATATATATATATATATATATATATATATATATATATATATATATATATATATATATATATATATATATATATATATACTGGGAGCATAGTTTGGGACTCGCAATTTTTTTATCGGAATGGGTTTACATCACACTCTGTTCTTTGCTACTAAACGAATTTTCGGATATAAAGCAATATTTATTGAATTATGACGTTATTGGTATCCATCGCATTGGTATCCATCACATGGCATGACAATGGCCCGGTCCCGAAAATATGCTATCCCTCCAAAACAGAAAAAGGCCCGAATGTATACATCATGGCGCTGGTTTCTTTGAGACAGGTCCTCAAAGTATCAAAAAGTTCTCAATCTATACAATCCCTATATATATATCCTATACAATCCAATATATATATATATATATATATATATATATATATATATATATATATATATATATATATATATATATATATATATATATATATATATATATATATATATATATATATATATATATATATATATATATATATATATATATATATATATATATATATATATATATATATATATATATATATATATATATATATATATATATATATATATATATATATATATATATATATATATATATATATATATATATATATATATATGTATATATATTGTTTTATTTATTGAGATATTATTATTATATATTTTGCACAATATAATTAATATAATTATATTGCATCACAATATAATTAATTTATGGAAAATAAAATACAAACAGTAATATCCCTTAATTTTATACACATATTATAATGTCTATTAAGCTATCAACGAAGTAGGTATCAAAATATATGGATTACAGTTAATAAATATGGTTCAATGACCTGAAAAATCGTGAAGAAACCCTATCGCAATAACATTATTGTAATTATAATAACCAAAAGTACCAAAACAATTATCTAATAATTAATCAGAATCAGCTTACCAGGTATAATTATCCATTGATAGTAAGGGAACTTTTACATAGTCCATATTGTTCGTTAAATTAACTTTTCGACTAAAACATTAGAAGAAGAATAATTTAATTTACATACTAATCTTAAAGTTCAAATATTTATTATGAATAGACCACCACGACCAATAAATTACTTGATAAGAAAAATGTTTTGATTATTTGATTACATGGCACACTGTGGTGTTAGATATCTACTAGAATTTTCCATGTGACGATTTATTTATTCTTTCAAAAAAACATAAAAGATTACTTAAGGTCCAGAGAGGACAAGTATATTAGCAATGCCATCTAGAGTTAGAAGGTGTATTGCATTTGACTGGATACAAACTAAAACTGGAAAATATTGTCGGAGGACAAAAAATGTTGGATATATAATGTTGGACATATTGTCTCTTTGATTACAGACTGACAGACGGATAGCAGAATTTGCGTATCACCACGAATTTGCTCTGACAGTCTAATGTCTAATAGTTTTCTGTGTGGGCGTGATTTTAATGATGGTCTAGCGGCTTATTTTACATGGACGTAGAGGTTACGTAGCCAACTGATTACAGCTTTAATTATATATTGTTGTTTAAAAATTCTTATTACGCCAACATGCTGAAGTATAAAAGGATGCTGTTACGAAATAAAAAAATCTATTAAATGCTTATTAATGACACTCAGAAATTCTATAAAGGCTCATCCTGCTTTTCAATTTACTCTGCTTTTAAAAGCTCTTCCGAATATGCTTCGGAATTACATATTCCCACTGACAAAATTATTAACATTATTTTAAATAAGTAATTAGGTACCACAATAACCACTGTATATGAAACTTCATAAATTTTGTAAGAGGATGTTGCCAATCGCGTTAGAGCATATTGGAAGCCCGCGCGACGGCAGCCTTTATGATATT
>CAXKVY010002130.1:0-15653 GCA_964058915.1 Tetropium fuscum
TGACGTAACGAGCAGATTTTTGCGGAACGAGCGCTACGCTAACGAGTGAAAGTGATATTTATAAATAGAGTTGATTAATTGTAATCTATTTTTTCGATATCTTCTTTGTTTGCATCTTTGATTGCCATTAACTTGTTGTTAATTATAGTAACATATTTCGATTTACAATTTTTTCAATTTTATCAATGTAACATGGAATCTTACGTTTTTGGAGCAATTAAAGTGTAAATTTTAATAAGTGGCTCAAAACTGTACATAATGATTAAAAAAAAATTCGGATTCGAGTTTTTTTCGTTTCTTTGCATTTTCTGAGAACATTTAACGCAGTAATGTATATATTTTTTCACCATCAGAAAGTAGAGATTTCAGCGAATAAAAATCCCACCGACGTTTTAAAAAAATCAGATAATTAGGGTGCTTTTTCGATATTAAGGCAAAATATGGTAGTTGCTAATATTTTACTTTTCGTAACTGGTTGTGAAAAGTACGATGTTTCATAACGTCAAAGGGTTTTGAAAAGTCTCACTTTACATGTCAAAATTAGAAAAAAATAATATGCAACTTTATAGGACTTTTATTAACATTATTTCAGAATCTACGACCGATGATGAAGGCGATTCGAGTAATGAAACTGACAACGATGAAGCATATGATAATAAAACTGATGTTAATTCGAGTAGTGATGATTCACATTCACAATAGATTTTAATGGTGTTGACATTTTCAATAAATTAATTTACATAGGTACCGCATTAACTGAATAATAAAAATCGTCTTGTAAAAAGTTATTAAGAACAAAATATTGTTTGATTATATTTAATAATTTTTTATTAAATCACAATACAACACATCAACATGAATTTATATATTTGCAGCAATTATACACGAAAATAAAAATTCGTTTATGGATGCAATTATTTTTTTCTCGGACTGTTAATATGATCCGCTATGTTGGTCGGACAGTGCTATATTTAGTTCAAAAACGTACTAATCTATACGTGTGATTTTTGTCCAAAATTTTGCAATGGCAAAACATAACCCAGCATAACTAACATATTCAGGTGGTCGGACTGAAAAAAACGAGGCAGAAAATTTGGCCGACAAGATATGGACTATCTTTTTTGGGCAATTATGAGTAACTGCAATTGAAAAATTAGGTGTTATGTAATAACGAAACGCTACCGCGATAGACTAACATGTTGCAGGTGTCGGATTCGATAATCGCGTCGTCCGTCGTACACCGCACCCGTTAATACACGTTGACCGTACACGCCCGTGACACAGATGCCTCAGGCAACCGGCGCTAGATGCCGCCTCACTGTATGCCGCTCTAGAACGACAGATTTAAGTGCTGCGCGTACGGTAAAGCGCCCGTTCCTTACTCTGAAAATTTTACAGTGTGGTAGACTCGTCTATACTTTTGTTCGTGCATACTTCCGTAATAACTTTCAAAAAAGGATGGTTTACTGGTTTTCCTGTAAAACAAATTTTTAAATTAATTTCAGGTTACTTGTTTTAGTGGGTAGTATTTATTTCACTGAAATCATCGTTCACGAGCGGAAAACACGCAAATGCGAAATTGGGTGAGCCTCGCCAAGGGTGTATGGAAGTAAATTAATACATCGCTATGCTCCGATTGATGACTGTCGATTAAAATTCGTATGTAAAAAGCATTCACCCTCTTAATTTTCACTGGAGCTTTATTTAATTTTCATTGCGAAATTAGGCATTTCTTAACTTCGCTTTCGACACCCACATTTATCTCACTTTCTGCAATGTTCACTGACAATTACTAAATAATTAAGCAACTTCCCTACCGCAGGGAAGTTGCTCTTTACGTCATTACCCAAGCAATTATTTGCAGTTACATTATGACGTATACGAGTAGGAGTAATATACTTAAATATACGATTTATTAAATAGCTGCTGTTATTTTTATTTAGAAAAATTCTCGTGGTTATGCCAGTTATGAGGTTGCTTGCATTTGTCTATATTTTAAGGAACATTCGGAGTATAATATCCTGTATTTTACTTTACCATTCTTTCGTAAGTTTACAGCCGTGTGGTCATTCAAATCGTGTTTCAAGTTACTTATAAAATTGCGTTTGTGTATTTTTATTACAGTCCATCGGGCCCACCGAAGTACAATTGTATACATTAAACTTTCTAAATTAGTTTCGATATTCATCCACTGTTCTGTTTTAATCTCTCTTTTCAGCAACAACCAGTTGTCTTGCTCACAGCCTACCTAAAAGGCATATGACTGGTTAGTCGACTGGGTTTTTATAGAAGTGGTCCAAGGAATAACAGAACAAATTAATGTTTGTGAAATTATTTTTATTTCAATCACTTGTTTCAGCAACAACCAGGTGTCTTGCTCACAGCCTACCTAAACGGTATATGACTGGTTAGTCGACTGGGTTTTTATAGAAGTGGTTCAATGATTAATAGAATAATTTCGGATGAGTCATATCAATATTTTTGCTTCAAATAGAAGTAGCCCAAAGAGAGGGCTATTTTCAAACGCGGCTGCCATCTTAAATTTTAAAAAATCGGCCATTTTCTGTCCATAGTACATCGTGGTCTGTAAGCAACGACGTTAAGCTGACCGAAATGGATAGATAAATAAAAAAGTTATTGGTCATAGAACAAAGCGCAATTTTTATGTATGCAATTTATACGCAGAGGCCAGTAGGCTTAAATGCACATGGGAAATAATTTGTACAAAAGGTTTTATTGTTTTAAATATTTCATTTGTTACCTAATCTATCCTAGGTTCCCCCCTCCCCGGCGGACTTATGTTTAAGTGATGGGGGGTAAAAATGTACTCGGCTCCTGAAAGCCTGTAAATCTCGTCGCTCCATATATGCAATCCAGGTCTTCCAAAATCTGGTCCGTCAATTTCATCTGGTTGAAGGAAGTCAGTGCAAAAGTTCCCCTTGCAGTTCGCACAAATCAATGAGCAATTAACGCAATGAGCAATACATGTTTTTTTTATTCCTATAACTGTTATGAAAATAAAAATGTTCCAAGTTTCTCTCATATGTCTTTTTTTAATGTTATATTTGATTTTATATTTTCGTTTTCAACGAAACCTTCTTTTATGGAAACGAAATGTACAGGTGCAGGTGAAATATCGAAAATCTTAAGATTATAGAGCATAATGAAAAATTTTAAAAAATTGTATCAAACAGCATCATCAAGGTTCATGTTTCACAAAGGACCAGTATATAATTTTACAGAAATAACCGCGTATCCCCAAAATATCAAAGCAATACTGCTGAAAGTGTTACCAAACGGTCCATACAACCCAACCCCATTGCGTTAATTATACATTTTCACCTCGTTAAACTGTAATTACCTCGTTCAGATTTCGATTACAAACATATCAATCAACCTACGATGTCAAAGCGGATATATACTGTGTCATGTCAGGTATAATAGTCTAATTTATGTAATAGGAGATATATTTTGGCAAGTTTAACTATCATCAGTAATACAGTCCACAAGCGAACAGTATTTGCTCATACATGGCGTCATATGATTTGAATATATTTTTTAATTTATAAGATCGCTGAAAGCAATTAATATTCCCCTGACATATATCTCGGGGCGTTATTGGAATATAGCTTACTTTTCGTAATTAATGTCGACCTGTGACGTCTGCCAACTGGTTATAAGCTAATAGTTATAACACTCCCACTACGTGACAATTTTATTTCCACCGAAAAACGTCTTTATTAAGTATTAATAACAGATCTCCCAGGAGGGGAATGGGTTTTACTCCGTGTTTACCGAGACGCCTGCGGCCATTTGGACGTATAATGGGCAATAAAAACTTATTGGATTGTGAGGATATCTCTATTAAATAGGTGTTGTTTTAGTTCTAAATGCCCTCTACGAGACAATGGCTTGCGAGAAGAGAGGCACTTGATGATTGATGGAACTTTTCTCATTTCGTGTCAAATTTGAAAGAGCAGTTTATTGAATGGATCTGGGATGGAACATTTTGATATCTCATTTCAAAGTCATGATAGTCATGATAGTCATCATAGTCATTCGACTTATAATCGAATGATAAGACAAAGTACCTTAATTTATTACTATTTTCTAAACTATATGTCTATGCTATGCATTTTATCACTTTAGTTATAGAGTTTATTTATGTTTAGCATCTTTACATATTCAGTATGCCTCCTATACTTACAGTTTACATTCTTAATCTCTCTATTTTCATTAAAAATGGAGATATCAAAGCGAATAAAAAAAGGAAATATTAAGAAAGCGCTAGGCTATGCAATAATCAATTATGGTGTAACAGTCATAGTTTCAGCACTCTGTATGCACTTACCTATATATATTAATTGCCTTTGTCACGCCGGTAAATACCCTCAAGGCCACTGTATTTGGTTTTAGCATATTTTACAGCTATTAATTTAAGGAGTGGTATTTATTCACACAGACAGACTAAGTACACAAATTATAACAATAAATAAGAGAGATTGAGAATATACTTTATTAACAACTGCTTGTAAGAGAAGTAAGAAATAACATTTTATATTCAAATTCAAATCTAGTAATTTTAATTATTTCAATTTGGCTAATCAGATCAGTTTTATCAAGGAGACAAAAAGAAGTCCTTTTTTTGTGTATAATTGGAAGCCATGACAGGATAGTGAATTTTAACAGCTATTTTCTACATTATCCTGGCTCAAAATGTAAGGAGGCCTAATAAGAGGTAAGGTATGTAACAACTAATATCTCCTCTTTGTTTTGATATAAATTTCATATGTGAGAGACTGAAAAACGGAACATTTCCAGGCAGAGGCCTGGAAGTGTTCCGTCTCTTACTGTTTGTCCTTACTTTCTTGACTCTAGTAACACTTGACAAAAGCAGCGAGCATTGTACGGTGCACTCAACCACTGGTTTCATCTATTTTTGCTATTTCGATCAGCTTGTTATAAAGTTTGAAGTCCATGAGGCGCAGCCTTTAGTTAGACCTGAAGAGAGATGCGGTGGGTCAGAGAAGCCTGTAAGCCACCTTTACCCTTCACAGAGTGTATCGGAGCCCCTCAAAGTTGGACATTGGTTCGCTAGCAGTATTCTCTAGAGTGATATCCGAGAGCGGTCAAAGACGGTTTGTGTACTTAGTCCCAACTGTGAGTACCACTTTCTTTATTTATGATAGCGTTGTGGAGGACACCTTTGTCTCACGTTATGGTCACGACACTTCCAGGACAAAGTGTATGGGTGGTGATAAAATCCTTGTAACTTTAGTCATACCTCTTACCGTAAGCTTTGTGTTTGTGATTATTTCATAATCTTTTGATTTTGTAAACTTAGGGACAGCTGTTCGTAAGGGCATTATACCTGTAAAAACTACAATTTAGATGGTGTGCCTTTAGCTTCTTTATTTGGTCATTTGTTGATCGGTGGCCTGATCACTACCTACTTTTCTAGGTAGTATATTGTATTAGTATTGTAGGTTTCATTATTACAAGTAAGATCACCATTTATATTAGATTTCAACTTGTCTCTGTTGTACATTGCAAAAGAGCGCGACTTGTAGGCATTTGTAGGTTAATATTAGTGTCAAACTCATCTGTCACCACAGATCTTCACACACTCTCTTGGTTGTTCCAAATTGTGATTTCGCTGTGTCACACAGTACTGTGACACATTATTTGTCCGTGTTACATTTACCTTTATTTGTGTTTATACATCTTTATATTTACAAATACCTTTATTCATATATCTATACCCATTTACATATTTTTACATTTATATATTATTATACTTGAATTCGGATACAGTATGTTTTATTTGCACCTGCCACATATCTTGCCAGCTGTGTATTCATTTATCAATTTGGTTTTGCCGATTTCACTAAAATCGGATGGCGCCTGGGCTGGTTTACTTATGCGCAGAGAAAAATTAAATTGTCCGGAGTTTACTTTAAATACGAATTCCGAACTCACGACCGGTTCCGTAAAGACGATCAGCCGGCCTCTGTGACATTGCCTGCAACACCTATTTAGTGTCACAATGGTTTACAGTATTTATGTCTGATATGTCTTATAGAGTGTTTCAATGTTTGAGAAAAAAAATTATCGTCATTGGTACAGCCTGTATGTATGTAATTTTTTGATTAAACAACAAATTTAAATCGAAAAAGTTCAGCGAATTCACAACAAAATTTCCTACAATTTAAAAAAAGATGACCTAAATTAAGGGACGGGTTATATATATATATATATATATATATATATATATATATATATATATATATATATATATATATATATATATATATATATATATATATATATATATATATACACACTGAGGGACATAAAAAGTGGCGCACCTAGATTTTGTTCCAAATTTGATTCCTAGATTCCTAGATATTTTCGGATCAATAAATCGATCGTTAATATTTTGCATAATCCTGGAACTACCCGAACCTGGACGTCTGCTGTATTGGCCCGTTGCTCGGTAGCGCTGGATCGCTCTTCGGACAGTTGTTTCTGGTAGACCAACAATACGAGCTGCATATCTTTGACTCCTTCCATCTTCTACCAAAACCACAACTCTAGCTACTTGAATGGGACTAATTTGCCCTGGCATTTTCTTTTAGAGCGTTAACTGAATTTTTTTTTTCACGAGAATTTCAACTAAATCTTTTGACGTTTCAGTGTTAACCGTTACCATAGCCTCCTTGTTAAATATCAAACTTAATAACACCGTTTCATCTAAAATGTCGCATCTTCGTTGCTGAAGGAGCTAGAGAGGTAATTTAAAAAAGAGAATATTGAAAAAAGAATGGTAAACACCGTGACTAACCTAAGAATTCAATACAAATAAAATTTCAAATTTCACTCCACAGCGACCATCAAATTTCGTGTCAAAATCATAATCGGTTTTTAAAGGCTGTACATATTAATAAATACATTTTTTATGGAAAGCCAATTACAAAATAGTCATCCGCAAGAATCGCCCTTTCAAACAAAAAAAATATTATTAAAATCGAGAGGCTGGTTTAAAAGTTATTGAACATTAAATTTGGGACAAAATCTAAGTGCGCCACTTTTTATGTCCGTCAGTGTATGTATATATATATATATATATATATATATATATATATATATATATATATATATATATATATATATATATATATATATATATATATATATATATATATATATATATATATATATATATATATATATATATATATATATATATATATATATATATATATATATATATATATATATATTATATATATATATATATATATATATATATATATATATATATATATATATATATATATATATATATATATATATATATATATATATATATATATATATATATATATATATATATATATATATATATATATATATATATATATATATATATATATATATATATATATATATATATATATATATATATATATATATATATATATATATATATATATATATATATATATATATATATATATATATATATATATATATATATATATATGTATATATATATATATATATATATATATATATATATATATATATATATATATATATATATATATATATATATATATATCTATATATATATATATATATTGTGCCATTAGCCATTAAAATTTTCATTTAGTTATATAGTCGTCTTACGCATCGTGTTACTACGCACATATTGTGTTTCTTTATAATCCTACATCCAAGCTAATGAGATTTTGCTAATTAAAATTATGATACCTCTACAAACTTCTTGTAGTACAACACCTACGAAAGTTCCATAATGAAGGCAAGCTAATTTGCGGCAACCATTGTTTAGCCTCAGTATTTTCAGCATAGTGTGAAAGATATATTTTTCTTAAAAAGGACTATTAAAAATGCTCTTGCCACGACTCGTACAAATACTAACCTTTCTGCTGTTGAAGTTCTTGTAGCTTTTAATATGTATGCAATAATATGTATTGATATCAATAAGTGAGGAACGTTATTTATTTATATATATATATATATATATATATATATATATATATATATATATATATATATATATATATATATATACACTGCGCAACTTATTTAACGCACAACCAAAAAGTTAACTCAAATTTGACGTTATGTATTTTCGACAATTTTTGTTCGTTTTGGTCGATTTTTTTTTCAAATTGTAGGTTTTTCTCTTAGGAATATCACTGTCTTAGTTTAGTTCTTACTGTTGTTTGGTAAAACGAATGATTTTGATATTATACCAGGTGCTATAAAAATGTTATGTTTATTTCCGAAATTTCAAAATGTCCTGTGAGCTATACAAGGTATTGCAAGTTATTGCAATTATAGCCAATTTAAAGCCTCATGTTTTTTCTACATTTTCTTTTTTTATTCATTTGTTTATCTCTGTTACTTCATAAAATATCCAATTTTTGAGTTGACGTGATTTTTATTAAATTTATTAACTTTCTTTTTTGTCAAGTGCTCATTATTTATTACTCATTATTCAATGAGTATGTTCAATGCCTCATTTTGCGTTCTGTTTTCCTTGATATCTTATAATTTATTGAGAGATGCAAGGTGTTTTAGAAGAGAAAAAGGTCTTAAAAGGACAAAAACTCAAAAAACATACCTAGAAAAATGGATTGCTTTAATCAATAAAACAACGAATAACAGGAAACAAAACAAAAGTAAATAGAGAATTAGTATCTGGTGTTTCCACCCCATCCGCGAATGACCTCCCGACATCTTTGGTTCATACTTAAAACCAAAGTTCTGATTAGGTTCTGATCTAGGCCATTCCATAATTCGACTAGGCGACCTTCCAATTCTTGTAAATTTTGGGGTTGTCGTCCCTCACTTCGTAACCGCCGACCGATAAAATCCCAAACATGTTCAATGGGGTTAACGTCGGGGCTACGGGCTGGCCAGTCTATGTGATCAATTCCTACTTCTTTAAGATAATTTCTCAGGATAAGACTCGTGTGGGGACGCGCATTGTCTTGCATAAGTAAAAAATTGGGTCCTATATAGAGGGCATAAGGTAAAACATGTGCTTCAAGAATGTCTGTGATGTATCTGTCAGAATTGAGATTTCCATTCACAGTTACCAAGTCCGTTCGCCCAGTCAAAGATATTCCGCCCCACACCATGACGGATCCACCTCCATATAAAGTTATGTGCAAAAAATTGCATTGACTGTATCGCTCATCGGGTCTTCGGTAGACGCGATTACGTCTGTCACAATTATACAAACTGAACCTTGACTCATCAGTCCAAAGAATACGTTCCCAATCTGCTTCCATCCAATTAACATGCTCATTGGCAAAATTCAATCTGGCTCTTCGATGATCTACTGTTAATGCGGGTCCTCGAGCAGCAATCCTGGGTCTTAAATTTGCCTCCCTCAGTCGTCGGCGTACAGTTTGAACGCATATGAGCGGACCACCTGCGTCTTGAAGTTGTGCTCCTAAATGTGTTGCAGTTATAAATCGTTGTCTTACAGCATTTACTCTTAAAAAGCGATCCTGGATAGCAGAGGTAACACGAGATCTACCTTGACCGGCCCGTCTGGAATGTTCTCCTGTTTCCGCGTACCTTTGAATTGCTCTCGCTATAGTTGTGTGAGACACTCCCAACCTTCCAGCTATGCGGTTGTAACTCCACCCTTCACCATGTAATGTAGCTGCCTCAACACATTCATCACGAGTTAAATTTCTGGTTTGGCGTTCCATTATTCACTAATTATTGCTGGACTGTCAACAAAAAACTAATGATACAGTTGTCAGTTTATGACGTGTAATCTTCGATTTCCATAGCTTGCTAGCTGTTTGAGTTGTCCGATAAATGTATTTCATGTGAATAAAAGCATGTGGTGTTTCAAAACGGTGTATTTCATGAAGTAACAGAGATAAACAAATGAATAAAAAAAGAAAATGTAGAAAAAACATGAGGCGTTAAATTGGCTATAATTGCAATAACTTGCAATACCTTGTATAGCCCACAGGACGTTTTGAAATTTCGGAAAAAAACATAACATTTTTATAGCACCTGGTATAATATCAAAATCATTCGTTTTACCAAAACAACTAAGACAGTGATATTCCTAAGAGAAAAACCTACAATTTGAAAAAAAATCGACCAAAACCAATTGTCGAAAATACATAACGTCAAATTTGAGTTAACTTTTTGGTTGTGCGTTAAATAAGTTGAGCAGTGTATATATATATATATATATATATATATATATATATATATATATATATATATATATATATATATATATATATATATATATATATATATATATAGAAATAGAAAGGAAACGATATCCAGGACTTGCGGTTGTTTTGCTATACGGCATATCCGTGGTTTCGTATAATAATGCAAGAGAGTTAAACCACAGCGGTCAAGGAGAGAACAGCTCCGCTAAGAATTTTATAAAAAAATTTTAAATTTCATAGTTAAACTTTATAGTTAACGTAAGGAAATTAATTAAAATAGTGAAATATAAGTAAAACACCAGTGGGAAAGGTTTGAAAGCAGAAGTAACTGCATATCAAGGGTTTTCGTCGAAATTAAGATATCAGAAGTGGAGGATTGGTAACGTCCCTAGCTTGTAGAAGACTTTGCTTAGCACTATCAGGAAAAGGAAGTCAAATTATAAGAAGTTTAAACAAAAAAGAAACAGTGAGAGTGCAGAATTTGATGAACCATAGTTTGAGGGTACATTTAACACAACAGGTTTCCGACAATCGTAGCAGCGTTCCAGGCATGGCGAGTAGTAGCTGCGTTCCTGAGAATTTAATAAAAACACCAATTTTATAGTAAATGTTTTTAATTCATATCGAACAAAGACAAGATATAATATACAAGATACAAGGTACAAGATATAATAACAAAATAGCAAATACTGTACAAAATCTTTAAAAATATAATATATCCTAATGTATTTTACATTGTACTTCGATTATGAAAAGTATCCGATTAAAACTAGACTCCATATTTCTATAACACACACGTCAATGTACAATATACATATATATATATATATATATATATATATATATATATATATATATATATATATATATATATATATATATATATATATATATATATATATATATATATATATATATATATATATATATATATATATATATATATATATATATATATATATATATATATATATATATATATATATATATATATATATATATATATATATATATATTCCCTAACATTTTCCAGATATTCCCACAGTGGATATTTATTAAATAGGTTTCCTTTGAAAAATATGTATCCAACATTTATTGTCACACACAAGTTCCATCAATCCAACAAGAAGAATCCATCGTATTTAAGTGAAATACATTTTTGGATTCTTGCCACTAATGACTTGAAAATTACATCCATTTGTGGAAAATCCATGCGAACCTCCAGTATGTACATACGACACAAAAAATTAAATTAGGTTATGTTGAGCAAATGTTACATTTCGTTGCTAACTCGGACTGAGTTTTAAGAGCGCAAAATGTCACTTTTCGACGTATTATTTGATAAGAAGTTCCATCCAACTACCAACCAGCAAATAATATGTTTACAGGTGTAACGATGTTTGCGTGGAGCTCGTCACGAAGTGTAGAGTTTGCTTGACATATTCCTCACACCCTTGAGGATTGTAGATAAATAGTGTTGAAAATAGGGGGGCAGAACGTGAAAGGGAAAAGATCTCACACTTATTATTTAGGCGGGACGATTCTTCACAAAACAATACAGTGACATTTTCCTCTCTTAAAAATATCAGAAACGTATACACAGGGCTACTTTTATGAAACGGCTACTAATCATTCAATATTCTTTTCCGGGCAAAATTATTACCCAGGCAGCAGAATGACGTCATTTCCCCGTGATATTTACGTGACCCATTACGTCGAAATCACCAATATAATAACATTGTAACGACGTAAAAATGACGACAATATGTCTCATCGAAATGACGTCATTTTCACGTCAATCTAGATAATGTGTAGATAACTTGTTTTAATTATTCTTTTCGTCGTATAAGTATAGACACCTGCATAATAAATAGTCTTACAAAATAAATATTCAATTTTCGAAACCAATGATTTACACCTTTCAAATTTTATTCCAAAAAATTAATCCACAGTACATATTATGCAATGATAGTGTACTTTTTGCGTTATATGGAAGTTCCATATACCACGTTTCCGTTTTTTTAAAAATAATAGCAGCATATATGACGCAAATTAGACGTTTAGAAGTGTAGAAGTAGACGTTTAAAACACCTCTCTTTTTGGGGGACAATTGACGAATAGCGGGTTACACTACAAATCAACGTGAATGAGACGTCAAGTGACGTCATCTGCTACCTGGATATATCTGAATATGAAAGGACGATATTTTATTAACAGTTTTATACAGGGTGAGACGCACCTTATATACTGGAAACATATTTAGGGAATGTACCAGAAAACCTTACAATATTTTTGTAATTTTAACATTTTTCTTTTCGTGGTTTATAGGCGGTATTAACGCCAATTTTAGGGTACATACCACCCTTAGTTTTTTCGCATAAGATATGAATCACCCGGTATATAAATAAACCAAAAAATACACCCAACGAGCAAAAGGAAACCCTGTATATGTAGTACACGATTCTTAATTAGGAACTATACAATCTATATGTTGCCATATAGCGATTTAAACAGTTTTTAGAACTAGTTAGGAAACGAGGTAAGTCAAAAAATATATACGTAGGTGCAAGTGGAGAAATTAATGTCAGAGCATGTATAAACCCCACTTGCATTAGTATTTATTTTCTTCGGGAATATATTATAATTTGTCGCCTGTAGCATAATTTTTGACTTATCTCGTGTGGACCTAAAATATGAAAATATATCGTTCGTAAGATTTTTGCAATATCGACAGTGCCTATACTTATACAGTGTCTATATTTTTAAAGAGATTTTTAAACAGTACCAGCGGAGGAAGATTAAGAACAAAACGCGCGAAAAAATGTCTTTTTCGTGATAAGTAGACAAGTTTTATTGTACATAATCGTTAATAAATTGATTTAATAAGAGGCACTCTCTAGCATATCAATATACATTTTCGCAGAAGGAAATTTTGCGACGCATTGCAAATGATTTCAAAAAATACCTCCACAGACACTGGAAAAAGTAATGCAAATGTGATAGTTGTTTTCGCAAAATAAACATGTATATTTTGAAGGCACCTTTGCACTAGAAAAATAGCGCATAACTCCTAAAAAATGTAGAGGAAAGTCGCCGATAGTCGAATTTAAGCCGTACCTTAAACAAACATTATGGAAATTTGTGTTTTTGATCTGGGTAAGTTAAGACTTTGATTAAGCTGTTCCATCATTCTAAGCAATTTAGAGAAATATTAATTTTAGAAGCACCTAAAAAGTAGAAAGTTGAAGAAAGTAAGAAGGAAAGTATAAAGTAGAAAGGAAGAAAGCAGAAAGGACATTAGGAATCCAAAATTATAGCCTGTATATTGTTCAACACTTAACGCTGTTTGACGATTAAAGTGTTTATTTTCAGAACAAAATGCCAAGTAACGGCAAAAACATAAGCAGTGGGACCCTGACCAGATGAAACTGGCTATTCGTGCCATCAGAGGAAAGGAAATGGGATACCTTAAGCTTTCTGTTCCAAAAGCTTTAAAATTACTATCTGTTCCAAAATCAACATTAGAAGATTATGTCAAGCAAGTCAACAAAAAAAAACAAACATGACAACAAAAACACAACATTACAAAGGTAATAATGAAGCTCCAAGAGATCATTCAAAATCAGAAGAAACAGCACAAAACATGTATGAAAGAACACCTCCAAAACAAAATCAAATAGAGCCAAATATAAGTTCCAAAGTTACTGGGACCCCAAAGAAAATTGCCATTAGAGCGGAAGACATAAGTCCATTACCTTCTTGCAGTGGAATATCACAAGCAAATAAAGGAAGAAAACCTCGACAAGGTTGAAGTTGGGTGATAACTAGTAACCCTTATAAAGACCAACTTGAAGAAAGCCTGCGCGACCAGGAGCGATAAAATGCATTGGTAAAAAATCAAAACTAAGCGCCGAATTAGGTGAAGAAAAGAAAACTAATCACGAAAAACAAAAAATGGAAAGTTCATTGTAGCAGTACGTGATGCGTCGTCAGATTCTGGAAATGATCCTGTCCTGGATGACAATTCGGATAGGGATGTGGAAGATGAAGATGAAGACCCAGAATGCACGTTCTGCAATGGTTTGTATTCTGAGGATACGAGATGGAGTTATAAACAATGCGCTAACTCCGATAAAAAAGAAACTTATATATGCGACTTTTGTTTAGATATATAAAGGTTTCAACATAAAAAATATTAACATTTACAACATTTTTGATCAATTTGAAAAGGTATCCGAAATTAGGCGACTTTCCTCTACATGCATATATTTTCATATTTATAAATATATTCCTATCTAAAATATTGCATTATTCCTGTTAAAAAATAAATATTACGACCTAATTGAGACCCTTTCGATGCGAAACACGACCATGCGGCGGCTCCTCAGGACGCCCCTCCGGAATCGGAAGTGTTTCCGGTGGCGTTGCAGGGCTCCGGGGATCCGGAAGAGTTGTGACAGTGGGTACAGTGTAGGCAGACGCTGCAGGAGCCGAGCTTTCTCGCGAGCACGGCTCGCAGCTTTAACGCGGGGCCCAGTTTCATGTTCATGGTCGCCGTCAGGTGTTCTTCGGTAAGCATCGGGAGGCCGGCGCCATCTATGCGTTGCTCCCTGAATGTCTGAAACAGAGGAGGACACGTTACAAAGCGTGCTAGATGCAGGGGATTCCTGCTTGGCAGGGACGTGTAAGTTAGGGAGAAGAAACGTAGATGGAGACTCGCGCTCGATCCATTTTTCTCCGATTTCGAATTCAATCTATGGGACCCGGAAGTTCATTGTTATTATCGACAATTAATTCCATATTTTAAGATAAGTTTTGCAATGGACAATTATTTACACCATGTTTATTTAAAATTAACGCCAATGATTTTATTTTGCATGTACCCCACAGGGTGTACAGATTTACGAAAAAAAAATACTATTTTTATTACGCCCGGTATAGAAAAGTATAGTGACATTCTCGAGAAAAAAACCATTGACATCGGACTCCAGGTTACGAAAAAAAGTAGCAACAAACTTTCGGAAAATTTATAATGGTACGTTAATTTTGAACATGGGTTTAGTTCAAGTGTACCATTGGCAAAATAGTTTAAAAATAAAGAAATCTTTATTTAAATAGGCAACACGTATGGATACTATTACGGAAATCGCGGGTCATTTAACAACAAAACAAATGGCCAATAAAAATCAACATCAACTCTGTAATATCTACAAGGAAAAAAATCCAACACACGAATACCAATCATTCTTACAGTTATTATATAACACCAGTGGCATAAGATTTATGGCTTACCTTGCTGTTTATTTATCTATGTATATGTCAAGTTATAATTTTCAATGTCGATACCTTTAATTATTCACTAATGAAAGTATAATCCGAGGTCACCCGTCACAGGGGACATTAAAAATA